>JZSA01001049.1:0-26347 GCA_000956155.1 Cotesia vestalis
ACAGACATACGGACATCATCGCGGGAATAGTCAGGGAAGCTTCCTAGGACCTCAAAACGTCAAGATCTGATGAGAACTCGATTTTCGAAAAACGGGGTGAAACCAATAACTTCCCGATTTTTGAAAATTTTCAATTTTCTTAGCGGGAAGTTAAAAATCTAATCATTATAATTGTTATTATTGATACCATCACGTTATTAGTGATAAGTGCCATCGTTAGGATTATAGTTTTTTAAATACTCGAGTAATATTTGCTATTACTATCTTTATAGCAACTATTACTATAGTAAAATTTTAGTAAATAACATTCTAAGACTAATGACGATTAAAAAAGATCGATTATAATTATAATCATTTAATTTTCTACACTGATAAAAAAATTAACTTGACTAAAAGCCAAAATCTTGAACCAAGAATAACATTTTGAAAAAAATGATTTTCTTGAGTCAAGAAAATAAATTCTTGAGTTAAGAAATTATTCATGATCTAAGAAATTTTTTTTGTTTCAAGAATTCATTCTTTTGATTCAAGAAAATCATTTTTTTTTAAATGGTATTCTTGGTCCAAGACTTTGGTTCTTGAGTCAAGTTAATTTTTTTATCAGTGGACGTATACTTTCAAAAATTATTATAAAAATTCACATTTAACAATTTACTTTTCTTATTTTTGATAAAGTAAAAGTATCGTTTTGTGACTACTCGTAGTGTATCCTTTTTGACCCCTTGACGTCCCAATTACCGGCTAAAAAAAATCTACACAAATTTTTTTTGGAACCTAATTTTTTTTTTTTTCAAATTCTTAAAAGCTTGACGAAAAAACTTTTGTTTTTATAGAAAATTTTTTAAGATGAGGGAAATTGTATTCTTTAATGTCTCAAAACGATCTGAAACTTGATAAATTCGTAAAACTTACAACTTTATCAAAAACAAATTTCATATTTCTCAAAAACAAATTTAATATTCAAGTGTCCTAGTCCTTTCTATATAGTAATTGTCAATAAAAATTTTGAATAAATGATAATTAAATGAAGATAACTTTTTTATAATATAAAATGAAGTACACTACAGTTCATTTAAAAATATCTCATACTCCTGCTTTACCTAAGCTGGCACTTGCTCCTTAGAGCTTTCAAACTTCGGATTAATTCAATTTAGGTATGGTTTAAACGAATTCTCTTTGAACTTTCCAACCAAAAAATAAATTTTTTTTTGCAAAATTTTAAATTTTATTCAAAGATTTATCTTTTTAAATTGACCTAATAGAAATTACCATTCAGCCGGTGCCTTGGCATCAATAAATAAAATTTAAATCTATATCTAAATGGTCCATTTTGCTCTGGATATCATGTAATAAGCTTCAACTTGAAAGAATATATCACAATACTAACAATTTATGAAAAACAATAAAGAGAAATTATCTTGACAAAATTTTTGAAAAGAACCATCATGTCGTTATTAAGGTATTAGATAAAAGAGATATCCTACAAGTACATCCACATTTTTATGTCTTTAATGCTCATCGAATTAAATTTAGTATCAAGACGATAACCAAAAGGTGATGTGACCTTGACACGGTTTAAAGACCAATAAACATGATTTTATGCTCACTAAATTTGTTGATGATCAATTTTACTGTGTTCATGAGACTGGTTAAACGTTTTATTTAATAGGTAGTAAATAAAGAGTTTTAATACATCATTGCCAGTTCATTTATGTAATAATTTGCTACTTTTTTGGACTATATACATATGCATATACGTCATGTATTATGATCATCCGGTATTTTCAAGTGTCACTACATGAATTCCATGTCCTGGTGACACAGTCAGAAGTCACACATGTTTTCGTGCTGGTCAATGACGCCATGACCCATCGTCTTCAGATCTTAGTGTCTCGGTTTACGACACAAGGTCGTGCATTATACGACAATCGTGAGTAATCATTCGCTCACCACTTCGTCGTAAATCTTTTACTCGTAGCTTCTCTGCTATACACTCTTTCTTATCAAAATCTACTGTGTCGTAGATTACCGCTTTCGTTCTTTTTTATACTTTTGTGGATTTTAGTAGATTCTTGTAACTATCAGAACCATTTTTTTACGACTCTTCTTGGTCACTTTCTTGACAGAAATCTTTTCTAATATCTTCTAAGATTCAAGTCTTTCAAAATCAATCGCTCATTCTGGTTTATCTTATAATTATAAAGTATTTTAAAACTTAAAGATTTTTTTTAATAGTATTCATCATCTTTGAAGTAAGCTTGATTAATCCATTATTTTTTTTCAAATAATAGAAATTTTTTTTCGACCAAAAAATATTGATCAAGGAATATATTATGATCAAATCAAGAAATATTTTTCTTGAATTTTTTATACGGATAAACCAAGCATGGTTCGGTGACAGCCGATAGGTGGCGAGAGTCAGCTTAAAATTTCTCCCTGCAAAGTGATAGATCGGAGTCATAAAATACTATTGAAAAATCTATCTTAATAATATTTTTTTGATACCGTATTAATATTACAACATTTAACTATAGTTAAATTCATTAGGATAGATGTTATGAATTTATTCTAAATAAAATGGTTGAAAAAAAATGAAATTATTCAATAAAAATCTTAAAAAATGAAAACTAAACCATATTTTATCTAATTCAGCTAGAAATAACGTTTTGTTGTGACTTTTGTCACCCGGCCGCGCCGATGCTAACATACGACAGCAATTGCGCGGAACCCTATTTTCAACATTAAATAAAAATTATAGTTTTTCAAGCTAGAGTTCCGGAGGTCAAGACTTATTTTCAGAAATTTCCTCCTCTTTAAGGATCTTTTTCCGATTTATGATATCACCGATAGTTATTGAGTTATTTACAAAAAACTGGGATTTTTTATTTTGGTTATGTTTTTTTTTTAACAACAAATTGAAATTTTCATCGAAAAAATAAAAAAAAAACAACTACATTATTTCCAGTATTTAATTCTGCATCGAATGAGTGATTGTTCATATTTTTATCACTATTTCTAAGATTTTTATTAGCGAATTTACACAGAGTTCTCACAAAAATTTCCGTTACTATGTAACATGGTAATGATTACCATTCTACATATTAAAAATAAGTTCTATTCTTTTCTATCCGTGTAGACTGATCTAATATTTTTTAAGCGTTCGTGACTCAACAATTGAATGAACAGATCTTGATATCGGTGCCTGATTATTTTATTTTAATTTCAATAAATGTACAATATATTTCAGTTATGATTTTTTAAATTCTGGCATTATATCTAGAGATGCAAAGCGTCCGTACATAGATTTTGATTACTATACTTTCAATTAGGTCAAGCCAATGATCATCATAGGAAAATTCGTATGTACATTAATAAGAGATTTTTATTTAAATTCAGATCGTTGGCAACTTTATTGACTGGGCGAAATGTACAGTTAATGTTTCTGCACTCTGAAAATTATCACTCCTTCAGACATCATAAAATTATATAAAATTCAAAATTTTTTCTTACATGTAACTAGAATTACATTTCCTTTAATAATAATTAAAATTCACTAATAGAAACTAAATACGTATTAGAATATGGAGTGAATAAGATGTAACAATAAGAACATTTTTAGATATTCTGTCAAGCATTAATTTATTTTCAATTGAAAAATTGTTTTCTTGAGTATTTTGTCAATTTGTAAAACCAGTCGTTCGATGTCAGCCGACAGGTGGCCAGAGTTAGCTCAAAATTTCCACATGCAGAGTGATAGATCAAGTTTCGAAGTACTAATAAATGATGAAAAATTATATTATTTGTTTTGTAATAAATTTACAATTTACATTTAAAACAAAAAGTTTCTTGAATATATAGTTATTGTAAAACTGTAAAACAATCCTTTCTATGAAATATGAATCCAGTCGGTAAAAATCTTATGAACTAACATAATGAATCGTGGAAGCAATTGAAAAAATATTTTATTTTACATCCTCTTTGAAAATTTATTATCAATTTTAACATAATTTTCGTGAAAATTGAAAAATTTGTAAATCTTAATCTTGTTGTTAAAGTAAATTTGTTCCTTTCGAGGATCTTCAGTGGACAATTTAATGCATCAACGTAATTCATCGAGTAGTTTTACTTATTGAGTCCTAATGTATACTACAATTAAGTGTTTTGTAATTTTTTATGCAATGAAGCTGGCAAAAAATGTTCAGAAAACTTTTCTGAATTTACTCTTCAGTCAAAGAAGCGAGTTTTCATTTTTACTAGGATTGTTGTTAGAATTGACTCACTCTTTTATCATCTTTTTGCTGTTTTTACTCACATTGAAAATATAAAATGACGTACCCTTTCGATACCGTAATATAAATTCAAATACATTTCCTTAATTAGAACTAAAATACAATTAAATCAATCCAAATTTACTAGTACATACATTGAACAATCAGATAAGTAAAGCTATTCATAAAACAGTATTTTCGTATGTTTTGTTGAATATTATTTCATTAGTCGTAAATAATGCTTCAATCTGTTAACTTACCATTGAATTTTTAGCCATCTAACAGTAGTAACAACTCAATAAAATTCAGTGAAACGAGAAACGTTAAACTATTATGATGGCACGTGGAAAGGCTTCTGATGACAACCATTCAAGATATAAAAAGTCGTAGAATCTTATATTAGTTGAATGTGTTCGCCGACAATACTAGTAGCTCGTAATATTTTTTATTAAGCAGTATCATTTTTACGAACTATGACAGCAGAAGTAGACGTTTAAGTGAGACATCGCAAACTGCATTGTTGATTGAGTCACATGCACATTACGCTTCAGCGTTACAACGAAAGATGTCACACGCTTCATTCACATTGATTTTTAAAAATAGCTTTACATGTGTTTGTATTTTATTTTAATATCGACGTATTTCTATTTTTATCTTCTTATACATAAAATATGTCCCAAAAATTTCATTCTAATTTTATTCTAAAGACCCATTATCAATATTGCGTAATAAATATAAATATTTTATTAAGAATTTTATATTATTCAAAATTTTTTTGCAAACTTTTCGAACCAATTAAAAAAAAAATTAATTTATTCTTATTACGAAATTTGTACAGTTAAAAAAAATTAAAAAATGACAATTAACAGTTTTGATACAATTTTAAAGTTGAAATCATACAAAAATATTTAGTTATTTTTACACTTATTGACTGAAATCAAAATTCGAACCACTCTGGTGCAATCTTTTGGAACTATCTTTCTCTGAAGGTATCACCCGAAATATTTGCCAGCGATTTTCGAGGTTTAGGGGCAAGGGAGGGTAAGCGAATCGACTGTTTGTAGGTCTGTCGGTGTTGCAGGAGGGTTTTCATCCCTATGCTTCAGATGCTTGTTTCTTTGTTCGTTAGATGACGCCACTGTTTCAGAAGGGTTAATATTTCGAATTTATCAGCTACATCGGTTTACCTCAAGGTCATTTTTTTTTATACTATTTTGAGAGTTTAATTTATCAAAAATCATCGCTGTTGCGATATTTGTTTAATTTTTGAGTTAGTTTAAGACTTTCGTAAGTTTATAAAAAAAATTATTTATACTCAATCATCTAAAATAATCATTTAATTATTGAAAAAAAAGTCAATAAAACACTAAATCTAAGTGTTTTAAAAGTGACTACAAATGGGCATTTTACATAGGAAATTAAAACACGTGGAAGTGTTTTAAAAGTAACTACAATGCTTCAAGATAGGAACATAACACATTGTGTGTTTTGTTAAACACTTGGATTTACAGTGAATACATCAATTGGGAAATGAATTGATTTAAGTAGGAGCTATAATAATTTTTGATTTTATCACTTAGTTTTTCTTCGTGAAACTCCATCTGAAATTTGTTTTTTTAATAATTACATCCATTCTAAATAATTTTTATAAGCTTAAAAAAAATTTAAGCAAAGTTAAATTTGGCTAAGCTAAAAACTAATCATATAAATCAATAAAATTTTCATTTGTTTAACACCATTTCAGGCTACCAATTATCATTTTTTTAACTAGAGTCAACTTTCATTCTTCTTCATACAACCCCTCTGATATCTACTTGAAAATGATTAAAATGATATCTACTTAAAAACGACCTTTTAACTAACATCTGTGGAAAAATTGAATCCTGAGTCTATAAATTAGACAAAAGGCTCGTAAATTTTATTTTTAATTTTTACTGCAGGAAGTTCAAAAGACAGGGATGGGCTCCACTATTTGACAGTACTACCTATTTTATTTTTTAGATAAACACTTATAACAGCTTGAGCATTAAAAAAATTAAAAAATAAAATCAAGAGTAAATTTTTAGAACACAAATAATCTTGGAAGAAAAGCACTCAGAGATTTCTTCACGCTTTAAATAAATTAGTCATAGCAGATGATTATTTTTTTCTTCAATTATTTTTTAACCAAAAACAATACTTGCATTATATAAAGTCATTTTGAGATAAAGCATATCTCTAGGAATGTTTTTTCAATACTTCAAAAATTACCGACAAATTACCAAATTGTGTCTTGAAATTTTTTTAAAATTCTGTCAAAAAGCTACAAGGACTAGTTATAGTAAAACCAAAAATTACTCAATTATCATGGTAATTTTCTTCTTAATTTTTTTCAAAAAATTTTTTCTCAGAAAAAGTAATTTTGAAAATGACGTTTAATTTGTAAAAATTTAATTTAATTTTTTTTTATTTCCGTGAATTGTGTGATAAGTATTTTTCTGAAATAAAATATCAACACGGTACGAGTGGAGCTTTTGGAACCAGCCAGGCATTATTGATTTCTTTAGAAAAGCTCAGCTTTCTCTAACCTGACTAACCTTTCGCGTTATATTCATCCCATCCCACCAATCATCATTTATATTTCTCGATAAGTAGCCTGCCTTTTATTATCAAGGGCTACCAAAATGTTCTCTCAATATTTACGTCTTTCAATAATTATCTTCAATATAATAAATAATAATAATACATTATAATACGTGAATAAGCCAATGAAATCTTGCACAAAATTTTTAGGTCAATTTTGAAAATCTTATTTAAATTAATATTTAAGACTTATTATTAAAAAGATATAAAACTGTAATGCTGTCTATTTAGAAGCTAATATTCAATATTAACCACAATAATGAAATATATTTTTTTCTTTAATACAGTAAACCGCTTATCGTAAAATTGAAGAACGCGAGCAGCATAAGTGGTATAAACGAACTTGAGGTGTACCCACGCGTGCACACTTCCCGCTGGCATTTTATGTTTTGATGGCGCAATAAACCGGCGTAAAGCAGCAATAAAACGCATCGAATCACAAATCCGCTCGGCCGATGCCGTTAAGTGGCCTGACACTCGCAGAACTGTTATCTGACGAATCTTCAATTCTGCCTTCCCAAGATATGTCACGTGCCATTCAAATACACTTGAGTAATAATATTTATTGTATATCTAGAAATTTTTATCTTTCAAGAAATTCAACTTCAATTTTATTCAATTTTCAATTCTATGGTGGTGCTTGGGGGTGAAGCTTTTGTAAAATTTATTTAAATCTATATAGCGATCCTGGATATATGTAATTAGCCCTGGATGCTTTTAAAATTATTACATTGCTTAACGATTACAAGATATAAAAATAATAGAAACACTTTTTTACTAATTTTTCATGGGGATCCATTTATGAATTCTCAAAAATCACTCAATATATTAATTATGCGTATTTGTTGAAACAAATATATGATTGTCTTTTGATGTATGCACAGAAAAAATATTAACTTAATTCAAGAGAAAAATTATTGAACCAAAAAAAATCATCTTTAAATATTTTTTTGTTTAGAATCAAGCCGAAAAGTTACTAAATTGAGGAATTGTATTTAGTTTAAGATAATTTTACCAACTTTAGAATAAAGAAATTGTTTAGAATGGTTTTCTTGGTACAATAACTTTTTTCTTGAATCATTTTAATTTTTTTTAGTATAAAAAAAAATGATTTACTTGAATCACATAAATAAAAAAAAAAAAAACTTAAATTATTTGAAGCAGAAAAAAATTTTTCTAGTTCAAAAAATATTTCTTCAACCTCGTGATTGATAATTTCCATTTTCCGAAATATTTTTTTGAGTACGAAAAATAAGTTCTTCAACAAAAAATTTTTTCTTCTGACTTAAAAAATATATAGAAATAAAAAAATCTGTCTTATTAAAATTTTCTTTTGCATTTTTAAATTCTTTAATAAATTGATGCTATTATAACAATCTTCAATTAACAAATTTGCTTGTCAGGAAATAGAAGAAAAAATATTCCAGAGATCTAGAAACCTGAAAAAACGATAAAACGCATAAATTTTTATCTAGCTTTGTTCGCAATTTAGAGTGACGGTGAAGGGATTTTAACAATTCTTATTCTTCGCTAACTTTCCGTATTTTTATCGCAACAATTATCCAGCAATTTAAAATTTTTCATTGTTTTAGATAATGGAGCTAGGATCGAGTACTGCAAATCTGTAAAGAAAAAAAAAATATTTTAATCACCTAGCACTCATTCTCACTCTCATAAAAATGGAGCTGATAAAATACAAGTAATTCCACAACGTGAGCAGGTATCGATTGTTGTTGATAAGATACCAACCAAGTATGCAAATGGTTGCTCTCCAGGTACTCCACAGTTTTCTGTGCTTCCAAGATTTTCAGTCGCTAAAGTAGAACTAACGTACGAATTCTTCTATATCACCTTTTTGTTGTGTAATCAAATACTCGGATAAACATCAATCAAATCGAATAGTCAACGATTATAAATTTTTTTTTATTGATGTTAGTAAAAATGATTTAAATGTTTGCAATTAAAGAATAAGTATAAGTATTTAAATGAAGTCATATTAGATCGTTAAATAAAATGAAAATGAGAGAATAAATGTGATAATTTTACGGAGCTACCGTTACCAGTTTTAATCACAACATTATCTGGTATATTACACTGATTTTATGACATTGTGATGACAAAGGCCATAAACCATTGAACAGCTCTAAAAATTTGTAATTTGATGATAAAAATTCGAATTTCCAAGTAACATATTGGAAAGTAGTTTAATTTAAAGTTGTAGCAGGCCATGAAATAATAACAATAGTAATAATAATAACATAATAACGATATCAGCTCACATTCTACTAAAGTATCCGAACATAAAATTCGTCGTTTGTCGATCGAGAGACAAGAACACCTTTACTACGAATCACGTAAGGAAAAAAAATAATAATGACAATAGTAAAACAAAAAGGAGGGAAAACACGACGAGGGTCAGGGTTTTTGTTATCTGTTTGAAGATGGCGCACTAGGTGTCTCTTTGGATGCTTTAGACGTCCTCTCAACTCTTTAAATATTTTTGTCTTTTGGACCCTCGGACCACCGTCCATTCCTGTTTTTATTCCTCTCCTTGTCGCATCGTCATCGTTATCATGAGTCGTAAAAGATTTTTTTTTGTGTGGGTATATGTGACGAAGAGACGTCTGAAGAACAGAATTCCAGTGAAAAACTGGCTGCCTATCAGTTCACATCTAGACTTCGATCCGGTGACCATAGCCTATTTATTCCGCAACGCTTATATTTATACATCAGAAATGCACTCACTACTTTACTTTTTCAATCAAATTTATATGACGAGAGAATCCAACAAGTAAAACTACCTTGTGGATTTATTTGCATGTGAAGATACCTTTCTTACATGTGTAATTATTATTCTTACCATTATTGACTTATCATGATTTACTACTGAATGTGAAATGCAATTTTGCTTTTATGGCAGTGGGATATTAAAGAGCTGATCTTTGGTTAATTCTGACATGTCAATCGATAATAAAAAAAAAAATTGACAAGATTGACTACTGTAAATATACCTGAGATTGAATTTCAATTCATCTAGTGACGAAGTTTCATCAATAAAAAAATTTTTATTCAGCGTAATTATAATTTTAGGAAACGAATTTTGGGTCAGAAGCATCATTTTGAAGAATTTGTTCACATTAATTAAATGAAAAAAATTCTTGAGTAATTTAAAATTTACTTGAAGCAAGAACAATTTCTTGGCTCCAGAATTTTTTTGTCCAAAATAATTTTTTTGTCAGTATCCATTTTAATTCGAGATTAAAAACTAAAATTAAAAAAAAAATAGTATAAATGCACGATCGAATGTCAATAACATATCCTTAACTGACAAAAAAATTAACTTGATTTAACAGAAAATTTCTTGAACCAAAAAAATCATTTCGGACAATTTAATTATTTTTAGTCAAGTAAATAAATTTTTAGGTAAATTGAAACTTGCTTAAGTTAAGAAAAATTTAGTATAATAAATGATTAGTTTGATTTTAAACCAAGAATTTCTTCAAAATAATTATTTTGGTTCAAAATTGTTTGTCTTGAATCGAGTGATTATCTTCATAATTTATGCAGAAACTCGTATAAAATATAGTCTAAGGTACTTTATACGATGATAATTCCGGCCAAGTCGTTCAAGCCAAATCATTTTTGGACTTCAATTGAATGAAAAAAAAAAAAAAAAACTTTCAAATTTGCTATTTTAATCTAAGGAAGTTTTCAAAAGACTCAAATAGCTTTGACATGAATTATGCAAATGAGTTGAGCAAAAATTTCGTTGTAACTCAACGTAAGATATTAAAAAAAAAAAAAAAACTCTTTTTGTCGTAGCTACTCAAGTTCTCTAGTTGCCATCGATCATCTCAATGGAATTACATATTCGTTTGATCAGACCAGGTTCTATTATAAAAACAAGATATCGTTTTATTTATGTGGATAGAAAAAATGGACTTACTAGGATCCTCGAGGATATATTTTATCTTGTGTAACCATAGAAGAACCCTTTTTTTAGTTATGCGTTTATTCTGTCGGACAAAGTTCATGCGAAAGAGGAGTGACGATGTAGAAGAGGGACCTAGGTATTTTTTTCTTTGTTGTTCGTAACTAGTACCTAACTATATATTCAGGTTTGTTCAAAGGCGGTCTTCGGTCTTGCTATTAGCTGGAAAAAGAAAGTCTTATTTCCAGTGGCCAGATTGTCTAACCAGTAAGAAGTAGAAGTGGTGGCACATTCATCTTTATGGATCCTATTCAAAGATTGTATTTTGACATAGTTATGGTATTTTATATGCTCGCAGTGATCCCCTGTGAGAGGAAAAAATCAAAACAGTTTAAGGACAGATATACCTGAAAAATAAGTTTATACATTTATGCTCGAATAAGTATACTAGGGTCAAGTTCATTTTCTCAGAAATCATTTTTGTTATGTGATATAGGTATTTCTGTTTAAAATAAGTAAAACAGAATTCGTAGAGCTGAACGAAAAAAAAAAATCATTATGTGAAAAAATATTGCGACTTCTTTTAATGAACAGTTTTGAATTAATTAGCCAAAAAATTACATGATTTAACTTATGATTATTTTATCTGATTTCATATTTAGTCAATTGATCAAAAATAAAATAAATAAATTATTACAATTTTTAACCTATTCTTTTTTTATTTTTTTCAGAAAAAATCACCAAGTCGCGATCGGTAAGTAACAATAATCAATTAAAAAATATTAAGGATTAAAATTCATAAAATTCAGGCTCACGATTTCTTAGAATCACATGCATTTTATAATTTTTTTTTTTGATGATGGGTCATTATTATCATGACCCATTAAATTTTTTTTTTTTAATTTACAGCAGATTGAAAAAAAAACGAATCAGAAAGTAAGTAAATTTTAAACAAACAAAGATTAATTTTGGGTATCAACGTTGTTAAAATTCACGCAACAAAAAAAATTATTGCAAAAAAAGTTTCAGTTTTAATATAGTGTGAAATATAAATTTTATATTAGACGTATGAGTAATCAGAGCATGGCTGAAATTTAGTAAAATGACACATACTATTGAAACATTTTTCGTGTTACAAGAGGTTTTACGTGGGCTCTGTTTTAAAAGATCGTGTCAATAACTGGATAATGTCGTAAAATCCATTTGGGACTAGATTATTTTCATCCATTTTTCGTGAATTGATGCGTTATCATTTTTCATGTATATTTAGAAAATAATTTCAATTTTTTTTTTTTTTCCAATTTGTCTCAAATTTTCGTCGTGCTCACCGAAATCAATTTTTTTTCATGAATTTTTCAAAATTGTACACACAGCTTGAATAAAAATTCATTAAAAATTTTTGGCAGAAAAAAAATTTCTTAACTCAAAAAAATATTTTTGGCTCCAAAAATTGTCTACTTTGCCTAAAGCTTTGATAATTTTTAATATTTTTTAAGATTCATAACGAAAATTTTTATAACATCCGACCGTGAATTCTTCAAATTTTCAAAGCCATCATGACATTTTTTTTTTCAATATACATAATTTTAAACTCATATCAGAGACTTGGTAGGCTTGACTTGATATCATACGAGACTCGTCTAAGATTGTGCTACACTCACTACCTCGTCAGCACACACATGTACATCAACACGAATAGATAGCTAAGTAGTCAATCCCCTACATAATAGCAAATGCGTCATTTCTTTACACTCGTGTCATCAATTCAAGCTTATACTGGAATCCCTCACTTAACTCATATGTATCAAAAGTATATATTACTGTAAACCTTAAAACCCAATCTATTACGTTAAAATTTTCTCCATTAATTTATTTAGAAACCTCAAAATTAAGGTTCGAATTAATTCATATTAATCAATTAAATAATTTTATTCTGATTAATTTAATCGAATAATTAAAGTTTGAAAACTCTGAACTGTAGTTAAAGTAGCTTAGATTTTATTTTCAAAGATAATAGGCTCTATGAAGTGCTATAAAGTCCTAAAATAAAATTATCTTTTTTAAATGCAGATTTTATTGAAAAATTATCTGCTACTGTTTCGTAAAAATTTTAGTGCTCTTAAAATTTTTAGGACGATTCTCTTTTTTTTTTATTTTCATTACATAAACTACAAGCTCAGTGAAACTATTCTACTTGATTATGAATCATCTAATACCGAGAATCATTTATAATTTTTTATTCGAGCACATTTTACTGGTTTCTGATTATTTTATATCAGTAAATTATAGATTTCTCTATTGACTATAAGATTATTAAGGTTTCTAAATGATGGGCTGTAAATAAATATTTAGTAGCCATAATTATGAGCAATTATGTGATAATCTTTGATATTATACATTTAATAATAATTTATATTATGCAAATTTGAAAAGGTTTTATTATAGTCGTGATTAAAGAACAGTATTATAATTCTAAAAGTTACATTACTATAAATCATAATAAACTTGATTATGGTGATGAGAGTGATTTTATGTTTTAGATTAAAAATTTTATCATATTATTATTTATTGATCTTTCTTTTTCCTCTTGAGTTCATTTTAGAACAAAAATAAAATCATTAAAATCAAAAGCCCGAAATTTCATTATTAATATTAATCTCATAACTTGATAAATAAATTATTGTCTCCCAATTATTTTTATAGTGACAATAAATTAGATCTGACATTAAATTAGATTTCGATGAAGGATATAATAAGATACGAAAAATTTTTTCTTAAGAAAATTTTTTATTTAATTATAAACATAGTTAAACTACATTAAACTTTTTAGAGGACGAAAAATATAATTTTTTTTTAATTTCTGTAAAAATGATTTTATTCCATTTATTTATGATAGTAAAATAAAATCGTTTGTCTGTAAAATTTTTTATTTCTTCTAAAATTAATTAATTTAATGAAAGAATAAAATTTATCTCAATTATGGAATTTTATCTGTCAAGTTATTATTATCTTGAGTATCAGAATTTTCAGCTCTGAAAAAGATTTTCCTACCCTCTTTTATTCGCGCCTTGAGGATGAAGAATGCCTGGCACGTTCTTTTCTATTCCTTTCATTTTTATTCATTTTTTTATCTATATCTTTTCATTCACGCTCTTTCCTCCTCTATAACAAAGTTTGAAGACGGGAAAACTAAGGTGGGGAAAAATGAGAAAAGAGTCTTCAATATTTTGGCAAAGACGGGTTCAGCATTTTTCGAGAGCTACTTAGAGTATCTCAACGATATATGCTGATGAAAATTTTTCTCTTTTGAAAATGTGACATCAAAAGTCGAGTCGTAGATTAATTTATGACGTCGTTACTCTGTTAAAAAACTCTGTTTACGATTTATCAAAAAAATTATACTTATAATACATTACACATTAATATATAAAAATATAATCAACAAAAGTGAAAAGTTTCTCAATTACTCTTTGAAAAAAATTTAATAGCCAATATATTACCGAAAAAATCTTTAAAAATGAATGTCAAGTGGCAAAGATGTACTCATCTGATGAGGTCAGGGTACCCATATGGTATTCGAGATTAACAGAAAGCCGACGGTGTGAGTAAAAGCCGAGAAGAAACAAGACATAAAAAGAGAGAAGAGGTTTCAGATTAAAGAGTTCTCTATTCATCTCGCTTGTGTTGTGGAGAAAAAAACTTCAGATGATTCAAATGTATGGCAAATAGTAAGATGAAATGGCAATTGAAGGAAAAATGATAAAGATAACAAGCAATTCTTCCGTGAAAGAAACAATAAGTAGAAGAAAGTGTCGACAGTTAGATCAAGAAGTCTAATGGCAATGGTCCATCATGTTTTAGCGCTTCAGTTGAAACAGTATCATGTCTGAAGAATTGTTGATGAAGAATGTACGTGACAATATATTATTGAGGATTTGGAATGTTTATTTGAAGCTTGTTGTGACGTAAAATAGACAATTGAAACTGGAGCTGGAGTTTTGAAGACAGTTAAATTCATGATGGGCAGTAATTTGAAAGACCTTGTCATTCTTGGAATAACGTGGTCATGATCATAATCTGAAGTTTAGAGCCTGAGAGCAATACAAAACGCATGCCGTAACAATGTGCCAAGAATGACTGTATAGCGCAGCAGTGCTCAATGTGATGTAGAAGGCGAGAAAAGAGAGAGATGGGAAGAGTGAGAGCAGCAGTCAGCAGTGGCCAGCTAGCAGCGCCACACCAGTACCACACGGTGACAGCAGCAGTGAAAGCAGCACAGGAATACCAGCAACCGTGATGCTGGTGGTGGCGGCAACTGAGCAGAACCAAGTGAGCGTGTGACAGTGGAGAAGCATCCAGAGGAAGTGAGATCGAGAGCGGAGGATTTAAGGTCTGGTGAAATGTGAGCTGGAAAGAGAGAGAAGACCGGTAGAAACCCATTCATCTTGGCGCGCCTAGCCTGCCTGGGATTGGTCCCCTGATCGTAAGGTCATGCACCGATTGGTCCGTTCTGTTTACCAGCTGTGCTATTCAGAGGAGAGGGGCTGCAAGAGACAAGCGGCGCCATTATTGTAAGGGGTTACATTTAGCTGGCTGTAGTGTAGTACGCGGTGTTCAGGATAGGGGGCTATAGTACCTTCATGCATGGCCCATAAAGGATTCGTCGACTATCCGAGAAGTACGCAAGAAACGGCATCTAACACCTGACAAGCCGTGATCTCCCATTCTCCCGCGCCTTACAGCCCTATTTCAAGGGTTAAAATCAACTACTCCAGACGGATCCTTTTATCGTTGTTGACATTCTCGTGCTATTTAATATTTATTATTATTGATAATTATTAATAACAGTAGTATTTCATCGATTATTAATATTATTTATGTGATCATAATTGTGCATTGTGTTTTGTTAATTAGTATAATTATCGTGTAGCAACATAAAGAAAGACTAAAGTGGTTGATTGATTAAAGAAGAACATGGTGTGTTTCTAGTCGATGGTTTTAAGCCTAATAATATTAAGTAACGCTCCTGAAACAATTTGTTTGAAACTTGGGCAAATAGCTGTTACTATTTTAGCATGGTGTGTTATGTGCCCTGTTGCATAAATGGTAGTAAAAGTGAGGATAAAGTACCAATAAAGAGAGTTTGAGCGAGGGGGAGGGTGTGAGGCTTATACCAGGAGTAGGGGGATGCCAACAAACGCATGAAAACATCTTGTGGATTTAAAAAGGACACCATTTGTGAATTTTTAAAATACAGTGTTTGTAAATAACAGGGTTGGTTTAGCATGCTTTGAGCTTACAATTAACAGTCCAAGGAAAATTTATTAAGTTTGAGGTAAAAATTTCAATGATGGGTTCAAATAATCTCAAGGGCAGATGCTGACTGCCCTTAATCGAGTGCGGGGTTCGCTTGCGCAGCGATGAGTTCTAAGTTCATAATCGATAGTATGCTACCTAAGTATCACCAACAATTTCATCATCAACAGTTATTTGCAACTTCAAATCCAAGTTCTCTTCAGACTTGCTCAGGTGGATCATCTACCGCGAGCTTAGAGTCCAGCCTATCGGCAGCAGCCGTAGCCGCGGCAGCTGTCAATTACGCTCATCACAGTTCGCCTTCACCAACAGGCTCTAGTCCTCAGCACTCAGGAAGCTCTGCCTCAACCTCACCGGCGGCAAGAACAGCTTCTAGCATGTACCCCTACGTGTCCGCAGCAGCGGTACATCATCATCATCAGCAACAACAGGCGGTTGCTGCAGCAGCTTTTGGTGCAACCTCATCTATGGTACCTGGGTTCGGGTCATCGGTTGCTTCTAGCGCAGCATTGGCAGCAGCTGCCGTCGTTGATGCCGCGAATGGTGATAAATCCTGTCGATACACCGCCAGTCTTACCGGGAACGTTGCGCCCAGTTCCACAGATCCCATAGTCAATTACAATTTAAGCCATCATCATCAGAATGGTGCTGCTTCCAGTGGTCTCGTCTCATCATCACCCTCATCAGCCGTGTCTGCCGCTTCAGCTTCCATGGCAGCAGCGGCACAGTTTTATCACCAAGCCGCCGCAGCGTCTGTTGTTGATCCGCTGACTTCCTGTCAGCAGCCCACTCCCGGACAACCAGGAATACCTGACATTCCCAGATATCCTTGGATGTCTATAACAGGTGAGTAGTCACGCAGTAGATCTATGTGTATCACTGCTTATGCTTTTATTAGCATGCAATCCGCGGCTCTAATAATCCGATCACTGCACCCGGTTGTTTATACAGCTTGCTCACATTTGTTATTTATTATTGAAACTCTGAATTTCATTGATTGTTATTCTTGTGATATAGCTTACTTCATTGAGTAAATAGAACTTTAAGGCCAATTGAGCTTTCCGTCGGCCGTCGCTACTCGAGCATACGCTTCATAGGTAATAATCATCTATGTTCGAGGCTATAAAGTTGTGAAATGTATTGATCATTAATGTTCCTAATGGATACTTTTTATAGCATATATTCACGTCTATTTTCCATCATGCAATGTCTGGTATCTTTTCGATTAATTTATTTAATTTTTAGTACACTTTTAATAGACATTTACTTTTTTCATATGTTCAGTACTATCCCAAGCTAATTAAGTTGGAATCATTGAAGAAGCAGTATTCATAATCTCTGGTAATTGATGTCTCGCAGCTATAAATAGATACCTTGATATGTAAAATGATATTTGTTAATTAGTAGATTATACATATGTCATTTTTATTTACTTAATGTTTTTTTATATGGTAATTTATTATTTAAAAAATTATTTTTAACGTCGTTATTCATTATACTTATAAGGAACAAATCTCTTGACATTTTATGTGCTATTCTTGCTTTGTTTTGGTTACATGAAATTGTTTGTAATTGGAAGCAAACGGGAACAAATATAGGCTCATTAATCTGCAGTAATTCGGTTTTCATGACTTTTAGTTTCTCATAAAATATTGAGAGAGCATTCTTCTTTTATCATCTTTCAAATTTCAAATTTATTTTTTCTGATACTTAAGCTTTTGTTCAACGGTAAGAGTAATTGAAGACCATCAAACCAATATGTAGTATACAACAATGAATGCAGAAGTATATAACAATAACTATTAAAATAATAACGATAATACCAATGATAAGTAGTCTCGGTATAGAAGTTGAGTAATTAGAGATTGCATCTCCATTGAGTTTTCAAGATTCTCGGATGAAATAATTCAATAAAGAAACCAAGTTTCTCATCGTAAAAAGAGAGTCATTATCTCGTTGGCATTAAAAATATTATTTTCTTTTGCTTAAATGTAATCTTCTTATAACTGTTTTTGTCCTTGAGCTTTATATTTTAGACCAATTTACATTGTAAAAATTATTTTTCATCAAATAATAATTAGTTACTCATTGAATATTTTTGAAAATTAATAGAAAAGTATGAACATATTTTTTTAGTTGTTAATGAACAAAAAAAATTAAAATAACAATGTTCATAAAAAAAAAAAAATTATTTTATTCAAAATTCGTTTACTTCTAAATTATTGACATTATTCATCTACACAGAAAGAAAAAAGGCTGAAAATTTCTTGAATGAAGTTAAAATTTTTTGAACGAAGTTAAATTTTTTTAAGCCAAGAAAATTTCTTCTTCCTCCAAAATAACTTCAGTCTTCCTTATAATTTTCTTGGTTCAAGAAATTTTTTTTTCTGTGTATCAAATTATATTACAGAACAATAATTAAGTACTTGCTTATAAATCTGTAATAAATGTGACTTAAAAAAAAAAAAAAAAAAAAAAAAATAATAATATCAAAGCGAATAACCATCAATGCTATGATCAATGTCAAGGTCGAATGAAAAAAAATGAAAGTTTATTCAAATAAAACATCGTAATAAGCATACTTTTTATTTTCAATTATAGTACTGATAATAAATGACCATGAGTAAAAATAATGATAAACATAAGGCTGTAATTATTCTGATGCTAATTAAATTTAAAAGATTACATAAATAAGACACGAATCAAGGTCAAAATTTACAATGAACTGTAGGTGAAATAATGGTCGAATAAATTTACTCTCCTAAAATCATATATTAAGAATGCACTTTTGCGTCAGATAAAATATTCAAATAACATTTTTAAAATAACTTTGTCTCAAGTAAAATCATAGTTTTGAAATTAAACCAAGCATAAAAATAAATTGAATTAAAATTGCGCTACATGGTACTTTATTTTATTACTATCAATTAGCGTTTATTTATAACTGCATTGTCTGTGTAGTCTTATCGTAATTTGACACACAAAGGAGCCGATTATAAAAAGCAATAAGTCATACCACTTTAAATAAATCGAACACTTTTTAAATGTTAGCACAAACAAAAAATTATTTTTAAAACATTATCTTTATTTATGTTACTCTACTCTGACCTTTAGAAAGACAAATAATTCTTTAAATATCATTAAAGCCCAAGCTTAAGCATAAAATTTCGTGTTTTGTCAAATTTATTTTGCAAAATGCAACAAATGTTTCTGAAAGTGAAAAAGATCTATCTAATTGTCAAATAACTATTAATAATTAATTATTAGTTATTCATCAGGCCCAAAAATTTTGTGATGAGTACATGTACCCAAAATAACTTGACGTGCATAGAATGTTTTGATTATAATCAATACTTATTTATAGTTGCAATAAAATTTTAGAAATATTTATACAGTTTTTATTAGAGACAGCTAATTTATTTATTTATTATTCAAATCTTGACAGCATTACCGTAGGTCACTTTTTATGCGAATGCGAGCTCTAGTCAACATTGCGTTGGAAAGTCGAGTGGCAACAATAGTGTAGTATAGGGAAATAGTATATACTTTTGTAATAACATTTAAAATTTCAAAGTTTAGTGAAATTATAAATCTTTAAACAATAATTATCATTTTATAAAAGTTTGAAGTATTATTTCCAAAGTTATTTTAAAAAATATCAATTTATGTTGATCATTTAGTCTTGTGTATTTAATCTATATTAGATCTTTATCACTTTTCAAACTAAAATCCAACAAAGACAGTATATTGTTTTTTTTTTCTCAATTATTCAGAATTGTTCAAACTTTTGTATTTTTATTATGATACGAAAATTTACAGACGTCTGGCATTTTTTAATATTTTTATGAAAATTTCGTATGTAAAAAGTTGAAACAACTGTAAATGCGAATTCCTCAGAATGTGTAGTTGAGTTTCAAAAGGGTATCTTTTCATTTTTGATTAATCGAGACAAAAGACTGGTTATCTTCAATTATAAATTTTTTATTGAACTTTTTTTATTTAGCTAGAAAGTGCTATCGGTTATGAAGCTACAATTCGATTTTAATTTAGAAATCTTTATAATTCTCGAAGTACTTAATATTTGGAAGATCAAAAAACTGTTCTAAAATATAAAAAGGTACCCTTTTGAAAATCAGCTCCTCAAATATTTTTTTTAATCATAATTAATTTGTTACAAGATTTCTAAAAATTTTTAGATGTCTGCACAGAAGAAAAAATCTACTTGAATCAAGTAAATAATTTTGAAGAATTTCATCTTCTTGATTTGAGTAGAAAAATTCTTAAACAAAAAAATTTTTATTGGTTTAAATAAATTTTACTTGATTCAAGAATTTTTTGTCTTGATCCAAGACACTAAAACTCTTCAAAATTATTTTCTTAGTTTGAAAATTTTTCTCTTGATTCAAATTAATTTTTTTCTGTGTGCTGATTTTATATCATTTTATACAATTTTCAAATTAATAACTTCACGACAATTCTTTTGAATGTTTCCTAGCTTCTATCCCTTTGAATGCTTCTACTTCTGCTAAAATTTAAATCTTATCATTTCAAGTTCATGAATTTTCAAAACAACTATTAAAAAATGATTTATTATTTTCAGATTGGATGAGCCCGTTCGATCGAGTTGTGTGTGGTGAGTAAAACAGTTCACTTGTCACTTCCTCATTCTTCGAATAACCCAAAATTTTTTATCAAATTTCATTCTAATTGATCAATCTTAAGCATTAAAAATAGTAAGTACATAATTGACAACAATTAATCAATGAGAAATCTTAAAATAAACAGCAAGCATCCTAATCTAGATCAATAAGAATATCTTATTACTATTGATATCTTTAATCGAGTACATAATGTGTGATACAGATAACATTGCGAATATAAATTACACGATAGTATAGAATGGTAAGACTAGACGGTTAAAGATATTTTATATTTATATTATGCTATAATTAACTTAAAGTATTTATTATCTTCATTATCTATGATTATAATATAATTAACGACATATGTTAAATTGGACTTGGGGGTGTTTTAAGCTGATTACTGCATCGACGACAGAAATATACTTTTTTCATGAAAATAATGCAACTAAAGTCTGATATTGATCATCTGTAATTACTACATACTACATGGTGGTGTTAGATTTATGATTTTTAAAATTACCCTGTAGCATGCAAAAAAGTATGACGATGGTGAAAATTGATTTGGTCGTTGCCTTCTTGACAAAAATTGTAAGCAACAAAATTTTTTTCACTCGTTAAAAGTTTAGTGATACATAAATAAATATCTTTAATTTTTATTTGATCTATCAATAAGTGAGTTTTATTTTATTATACATACCGATAATGAAATAACTTGATTAAAAAAAAAAATTTAGAACTAAGAGGATTATCTTGAAAAATTTAGTTAGTTGGAACCAAAAGTAGAAAAATTATTGAATGAAAACATTGTTCTTGGTTTAAGTAGATTATACTTCACGGAAAAAAAAATATTGTTAAAATGAATATTCAACGTTTCCCACATGACGTTTCCTTAAAATAACGATCCGAATTTCTGATTTAAGGATTCATTTGTTTGACTTAAGCATACAAAAAATAGCTCTTGTAAATATATGTAGTTTCGTCAAAACAGGCAACTGTTTTGTTAACGTGAGGATCTGTATAGTTGAATTAACTAAATGTAACGCTACACAGAAAAAAAAAATTTCTTGAACCGAGAAAATTATAAGGAAGACTGAAGTAATTTTGGAGCAAGAAGAAATTTACTTAGCTTAAAAAAATTTAACTTCGTTCAAGAAACTTTAACTTCATCCAAGAAATTTTCAGTCTTCCTTAAGATTTTCTTGATTTATAGTATATTACACACCCAGGGAAGTAAAATAAGAAATGTCTCAGATCACATGTAATTGTTGACCGAGGCGAAGCCGAGGTCAACAAACATGTGATCTGAGGCTTTCTTATTTACTTCCCGAGGAGTGTATACTATTTTTTTCCCCGACGAAGGCGTAAAGCGGAAACTTCGTTTAGCGCAGCGGGGCTAAAGTTGACGCTTTACGCCCGGAGGGAAAAAAAGAAAATTTACGCTTGACTCAAGACTTTTTTTCTTTCTGTGTAGAATAATAATAAGGATCGTCATTTTGATGATCTGCTGTATAGCTGAATTGGCTATACAACGTATCTCTAAAAAAAATAACTATTCGGCGTGTAGTCAGAATAACGACACGTATCCTTATTCTAACGATATTTTTCTCTCTGTGTTTGTTCTAGAATTTTAATGTTTTTTTTTTTTTTTTTTTTTAATTAAGAAAATTTCTTTATCAATATATCTTACAATAAAATGTGGTAGCAATTTAATTTTTATGTAGCATGTGAATGAAGGAAATTCTTCTTTAATCGTAATCATTGTTGAGTTATAAAAAATGTTAAAAAGAAAAATTTTGAATCCTTTAAAAAATACTCGGGAGGAAAAATTAACTTGATTAGAAACAAATAGTTGTTAAATCTTAGAAAAAATTTAATGTTAAAAACAAAATAAAAAACTAAATATATTGAGTTGAATAAAATTTCAAAGAAAAAAAATTTGTTAAACCAAAACATCATGGTCTGTGTATTTAAAAATCATAATGTGGCACTTTAGAATTGCTTCCTAGATTTATACAAATCGCCTTTATGAATAGATTTATCAGGTACAGCAAATAGTCTAATAAAATTATTTTAAAGAGGGCTTCAAGTTGTAATGACGAGAGTTGAGTCTAGAAACAAGCTCTGTGGACTCATAAAATCATTACACTCCGAAACTTTACACCTTCATAGACAACACTTGATCCTTATAAGCCAATCTTGAATAGTAGGCCTCCAGAGATTCCAAAATATATAAGTCTATGATATTTTATGATAGAATTTAAAGACAAACTCGTGTTTGTTCTGTTTAATGATTAATTCGATTCAAATTATAAAAACATAAATTTTTTAATTATTTTTTATACCAAATCAACGCAGTTATTTTATATAAAAAATGGATCGTTAAGCACCAGACAAAATGAGTCAATTTGGGTATTTAATTAATGATATTCATTGCTTTTATTGCAATTAATTCCTTAAAGTATGTAATTATATAATCAATGTATACATAAATAATCTGCGGCATCATTTATTTAGCGGCGTTTTCCATTAACTTTTTTTATTTCATCTATTAAATACATTTTTGTGTCTGCGGCATTTATTTTTAGTGTTATTATATTTTTTTTCTCTCGTTTTTGGCTGCATAGACTGTTTTCTTTTTCTTCTTTTGTACCTAATCAAAGAAATCTACCTCCCATTGTCTTTTTATTTAGTTTGTGGGGATCACTGCTACTCTTTCTTTCTGGTTTCTTTGTTCAAAATCACAACACGTCTGGAATCTCATTGAGGTTCCTGATATCAAGAGGAAACCTCAGAATACATTTTTCTCTCTCTGAATTATTTTTGTCAGATTCATGGAAAGAAGCCTCAGCTAATCCGAAGTTTATTGTATTTAAAGCTGTGAAAACTAGATGATATTATAGTATATAATATGTATTAGTATGCTGCTTCATGATATATAAAATATTAAATCATAAAATTTCAACCTATTTTCTCAGTAAATCAAATGAATATTAGGAGCTATTAATTAATGAATAGTCCTATTAGAGAGGCTTAAGGACGTTCCAAGAAAAAACCGTTTCCTTAAATTTTTTTTTAATTTTGAGTATTTATACTCATAAGTATCCTCTATACGCAGGAATTTTTTTAAATAGTCCTTGCGGCACTAAATTTTTAAATATAAGCATTTAAAATTTGTATATTTTACATACAAACCCTATGCAGACCGACGTTCAAGCGAACGTTTTATTAAATATCAATCGTTCTTTTCTGAGGATTGTTTTGAAAAACTGAGAATCATTAATTGAAGATATATCAAGTAATTTTTATAAAAAAAATTTTTGAAGTTAGTGACTTTCAATATTTTACGTGAGTGGAAGTAAGTGAGCGATAGTCTGTAAAGAGAGGCAGCTATAGTGCGTGAGAAAGAAACCAATAGCCATAACCTATTGGTGTCTTTTTCTTGTCCATGAACGTCCTTAAGACAAATATTCTAAATTATTTTCTGATCAATTTGCTTATAAACAAACGGCTTTTATCATTGAATCATACTCAGCTAGTCAAAGATTGTTTTGTAGTTTTGGTTGTAATTGATGGAGCCATAAAAGACAGCTGACATTGAATCCGTAAAAAAACTCGAAAATAAGAAAGTAAAACTATAAATAAACGAGGTGTAAAGGATAACTAGTAAGTTGCAATAAAAAATAGACCAGAGAATCAATCCTTTCATCAGAAACATTTCTGAGTCCAATATATAATTAACATGTTCCAAAGTGCTTCGAGAAACTCTAAAATATCTTGCAAGCTCTTTCTCTATCATCCATTTTATGAAGCTCTTATAGTATAACTACTCAATGATTTTTATGCATTTCATTTTCTTGATTTTTTAAAATTGTCATGGCCTAACTTCATTCAAAATTTTGTTTCATTCGTTTGTCTTATTCAGTAAGTGAAAGCATTAAAAAGGAATTATTATTTTTCCTGTAATTTAAGCAATACATGAGTTCAATTATTGACATCTTATTTTAATCTAATGTTTATTTCATGATAAATCAAAATTTTATAAATTTCTGTACGATCTCTCTGATTTAAAAATTAAAAAAAAAAAAAGTATCGAAAAAAATTAAATTGTATCGTTGGCGAGCTTAAAATTTTCTATTTAATTAAAAAAAGTAATTTTCTAAAAAGCTCATTTATTTTAATTTCCTTTTTTATTTAATCACCAGTGTATTATAACAGAAAAGTAAAATAGAAAGATTGTTTGACCTTGACAAGCTGAGAGTAATGCACGACCTCAAATGCTTCGTATTATGGGTGTCAATAGTTGGTTCATAAAATTTAAGTTGCCTACTGACAGACAGATTTCAACATCATCATAGTCTTTTATTGCAAACATAAATACATGCATACAGCTGTACTGCAACATTTCAACATTTATAGTTTCACAAATTTTTTAAAGATTTTATATATTTGAAAATTTATTTGTTATAAAAAGTCAATCTTTTTGTGTTTTTACTTAATTTAAAAAGTTTAGAAATCAAAAATAAATAAGTATTCTGCAAGATGATCGATTTTATGACTTGAAATTAATTACAAAATGAACACGCTGTAGAAAAAATATTATTTATTCCAATCTTTAATACATTAAAAATTTTAAATCATGATTCTCAACAAAAAAAATTTTTAATTTCGATAATTAAATTATTTAAATCCGTGAAAAAATTTTCTGATACGGCTTGATATGCCCATATATAGTCATATTAAAATTTTGATAGGACGATATCTGATCTAATATATCTACACAGAAAACAAAATTAACGATTCAAGAGAAAAATTCTTGAACCAAGAATATAATTTTAAAGAGGGTAATTGTCTTGAATCAAGACAAAAAATTCTTGAATTAAGTAAAATTTCCTCAAATCAAGAAAAGTTGTCTTAAATCAAGAATTTTTCTACTCAAATCAAGAATATTGAGCTCTTCAAAAATATATACTTGATTCAAGAACATTTTTTTTTCTGTGTATATTTTTTAATCTGTCTTTATATGACCTTATGTGAAAATTGGTTATGCCAAGATATAGATGACTTGAGAAGTTCTAATAAAACAATAAATACACTTATGGCATTATATGCTCACATATGCCCAAATCTAATTTTTTGTATCAATGGTATAATTTTGAAAACCTATAGCAGAGTGCGCATGGTCGTTAAGTCATCTCTTTACAAGCTTGAACTGTTTTCTGAAATAAAAATCATTTTTTTTACTCATTTAAATTAATCATTTGTTATTAGTTTTTCAATTTCATTAATTATTAAACCAACTTTTTCTAAAAAGTCGTAATAATTGACGTGCACATTTAAAGATAATACCAAATTTGTCTAAAAATAAATTTTTTATTCTCATTTATAGCCTGATATGGTGATTTTTTATGTTATGCTACACGGAAAGAATAAGATGACACTGGATATCATCCCAGATTATACTAAGTGATATCTGTGGTGAAAAAAAATTTCAGATAGTAGCTGAAAAATCCAGATTATACTGCGTGATATCTGGATTATACTAGCTACTATCTGAAATTTTTTTTCAC
>JZSA01001050.1:0-65496 GCA_000956155.1 Cotesia vestalis
AAAGAAAAAGTTTTCCATTTCAAAAAAAAAAAAAAAAAAAAAAAAAAACTTACAACGCTATGCTAGCAATTATTAGGTTTAATTAATAAACCATACCTTCTAAAAATGATTAACCAACCTACATAAATAACATACAACGGTTGGACGTAAAAATTTGAAAAATTCAAAGGATGCTGATTTGATAAAAGAATATATAACTAAAAGCTTAAGTAAAGGAATAGTAGGTAATTTTAGAGATAGAAATGTCCGTCCGGATTTTGTTGGCGTACGTGGGTTAGAAATGGCGAGGTAATGCATAATTTATAATCAGACCGATCCAACGGCAGTGCACGACCATATTCTCCGCCTCTGAGCCAACATCCCCTCATTAGCATTCGATGATGGTTGCCGCGGGTCCTGCAGTGACGTCTCTCATATTATCCTATTTCATCCTACTCGTCTTGTTCGTCCCTAATTCTATCATGTTTCTTGCTAGGCTATGCTATGCCCAGGATCCATTGTCTATCTCCTCCGCCGCTAACCTATCTCATATTTTTCTCTTGACTACTTGATAGTCCAAGGGGTTATACGGTTCAATCCAAGAACGTCTGGAACCAATCAACGGGCTTCATTGCATCTATATCATGCTGTTCAAAATTGCGTGCGCAACTTCTAAAACAGATGTGGAATATATAACTACCGACATATATTTTCTGCAGCAGACAAACACTGTTTATGTAATTTATACTGTTCTGTACGTGAATAAAAAAATAAAAGGATAGATACCCTATATGATAAAGATAGATGGACGTGAAAGAATTTTCTGATACGGCCCTATGTATACGTACGGGATCACATTAGACAATTTTATAAGATCTGACAAATATGTTCGATTTTTGATACATTTAAATGTGCCTATATATAGTCTGGTATAAAAATTAGCTATAAAGCTTAATATAGTTCGATATATCCTGACATAATCATGTTTACCCATATATAATTTTTCTATCGAAGGTAACGTTGAAAATCTCTGACAGATGGCGCATGATCGCTGAAACATTTCCTTACAAGAGAGTTAAGTTAGAGGTTGATTTTTAAAATAAAAATTATTTTTCATATAATCTGTATTGAAAATGCGAGTTTCAATGCCTGTTGAGCACAGTAAAAAATTTTGCGTCATCGCGTTAAAAAATTTTGTGTTAAATATTTAACACTTTTGTGTAAATTCAACATTTATTGTGTTAAATTAACACGAAAAAGTGTTAAATTAACACAAAAAAGTGTCAAACGTTAAACATAAAAATTTTTAACACAAAATTTTTTGACGCATTGACGCAAAATTTTTTACTGTAAGCCAACCGAAACTGAAATCGTTTTGTTTCATCCTTAGTCACACAATATACTATTGTTGATTCTCTAAAAAACTTTTTTCTGGTGTAGGTTTTTATTTTAATCAACTACCAAACCAATTTTTGTTCAGTACGATATGTTTATTAATGTACACATTTATAGAAAAAAATTAAAATTGAAAAATTTTAGTAGATGATTTTTTTATTGTCATACCAGGCGAAGCATGAAAATTGGCCATATATGGTCATATCATAAAATTTTTTCAAAAGTCTTTTTAAAAAAATTTTTTAAATAAAATTGTTGATAGCAATAGCGATAATTATTGTTTCAATATACTGGATCTGAAAATGGAATTCTGATAAAAATGTAGCGCAAGAGGTCAAAGAGATGGTCCGGCCAACTCGAGTAAAAATGGTGTTGTCACAGAGATTATTGAAATTGCAATTTTATGGGTCTTAAAAGCAGTTTAATTGCCGTTATATAAGTGTTTATGTGCTGCCAGGTTACAGCCGTCTGTGTGCTACCCTAAACGTTTATTTTATGGTCATATGACGCGCCGCTACGGCGTACCTCGTTGTCGCGTGCCAGAGCCATCATACCAAACCAAATCCGAGATATGGTAGGTAGACCTGTCGATCCACGTGTTTTCTTAGATGCTCGTCAAAATTTTACAATCTTTTTTTTTACCATTTAACTGCTTGATGCTTTATTCTTTATTATCTTGTTTATTTTTCGCTTCTATAACCTAAAGTGAGGTTATAAATCTTTTTTAGCTTATTGTCATTACTTTTTGGCTTTATTGTTGAATTAAAAAAATTTTTAATAATTATGAATTCTCTTTTATTTCAAATAAATTATTAATATGATATAATGATTCTTCATTGGCTGAAAGAAAATTTTTTTATAAATAAATTTTCTTGAAAGAAATAAATAGGGATTTTTGTAAGAGTACAAGAATTAAACTTTGAAGGTTTAGAAAGTTACAATCCATTTACTTTCTTACTTTTTTCTTGATAATATACAACCCTAGTATCAACGTCCGACGTAACTTTCACCGCACCCTTTGTCAATGTTTCTCGGAGTTCAATACTTAGACAGTGCGCAACAAAGGGGCAATAAAAAAGTTACCTGATTCATGAGTTAAAAAGAAAAGAGCAAAAAATGTTGAAAAAAAATTTTTTAAATTTCACTTTTTCCGACGCTTGTAAATCAACGTCTTGTGTCTAGTCATGCTTCAATCAATTTTAACTTGGGGTTCAAATGCCAGATCTTCGTCAAGCATTCGTTAGATCAATGAGATTTCTTTGTTATCGGCAATAGTGACTTTAAAAAATAGGTGTTACAGTTACCAGTAAAAAATTTACTAGAGTAAAAAGTTTCTATGGAAATAAAAATTAATTTTTTGGTTCAATTTATTTATTTTTTTTTTTTTAATTATTTCAAATAATTCATTTTAACTGCCAAATTTCTTTAATCACAATAATTAAGTACTTTAATAGCTCTAATCACACAAACGAATTGTCTAAAAAATAAGGCATTTTAAAATATAATTTATATTTAAAAATTGAACATAGGTTTTGTGTTTTAAAATATGACCCAAGCTTTAGAGTATCAGTTGTGTTGACTGTTACGGGCTAACTTTTCTGGCCAAAGAAATCAGAGGTTATTATTTCACCTGATGTCTTAAACGGAAGTCATCCTGAAGCACGCGAATTTGCCATCGTGAATTTCAAAACTCAAAGTTTTATCGTCTGAATTAGTCGAATGAGACTATTTCAAGTTAATAATATTATTTTAATCATCAGTGGTGATAGTTATAATAATAAGTTTAATTAACCTGGTTAATTATGACACTGAAGTTAGCAGACGTCTAAAAATTTTTAATTTTTTTTAAATTAAATTTCAATTAAAAAGATATTTATAAAAAATTGCACTTATAGTTTTTCAAGTTTTTTACATGTGAAATTTTTTTTTAATTGTTTAAGTAAAATTTTTTCAAAAAAAGATTTCTAAAAATTTTTAAATGTCGGCTAACTTCATTTTCATGGTTAATTACACTGATAAATGAATAGAGATATGAAGTTTTCTTGATTCAAGTATTTTATTCAAAACATGTAATCTAAAAGCCTGTTCAATTCACTTATAACTTTACAAATGCGGACAGTTAATTGAGTAGTTTGACTAGAAGGTAGACTGTTTTATTTAGGAAAAAAGAAAGATAAAAAAAACCATATGTACATATTGTATTGTTTTTATTGAGCTTTTTAATCGGGATTCATTTATTTGATTAACCACTTTGCAAACGGACATTTTGAGCTACCTATCGCCACCTATCAGTCATCGCGAAACTTCTAAGTTTACTTCTTTACAAAATTAGAACTGAAGGATCTTTATTTTATTGATTAATATTTTTTTTTCAAATTCTTACATAATTTGTTTATTATAAAAAAAAATGAAATTTTTATTTTTTCGAATTTTTGTTTTGAATGGAAATAAAAATTATTTATGACAAGTAAAATATTATTACAAATCAGAAATAAATTACTCCGTGAAAGTCATTATTTAATTTCGAAAAACTACTTTCACAAATCAATAAAAAATTTTTTCCGAGTTATACTTTAGTTATATTCACGTACAATATAATTATACTATTAACAATAAAATAAAGTGAAACATGATTTAATCTAGTATGTAATTATACTAAAATTGTTGATGAAACAAATAAATATCGTTATCTAGTAGCAATCATTACTTTCCATACGATACAACTTGAAAGTTGCAAATAATAGTGCATGGTTAACGATTAATTATTGTGAATAATCGGCACGAAACAATTCACTTTTATTTGCTACAAGCATCTATTTCTTACAGTATCTTGGTTAGATGTCAATGCGTTAGAGAACGAAAAGTTATTGTTAAAACCTTTCTCTAATATCTATTTCACGCATGAGCAGGCGAATTATCAGAAGTTCGTGAATTCTAAGTATTTGATGTATTTATCAATTAAATTTATCACAGCAACTCTTCTATATTTTATAAAACATTTAGGTGAGAAAAAAAACACAGCTTTAGATGAAAGTTAGCTTGACTGCCCAAATGATCGGAGTCTAAAATCGTTCACTCATTGTATTTTTGGTATAAAATATAAAAGTCAAAATTCCAATTACTAATCAAGGCAATCAATGTCGTTGGATGATGCTTCAACTCTGTTAATTATTTAGAGGTTTAGAGTGAATTTTATTTAAATTTTCGCTGCATAAAATAACTATTTTGCAAATCAATAACAAAAATTAGAATGCAGAAAAGCGTGTCTTTTCTCTTGTAGTTTACTGATAAAAAATTAACATGATTTAAGAACAAATTTTGGACTACGAAAATCATTTGAAGAATTTTATTATTTTGAATCGAGAAAAAAATTCTTGAATCAAGTAAAATTTACCAACGACAAAAAATATTTGTTAGTTCAAGAACTTTTCTGCTTGGATCAAGATGATTTTTTTTTTGAAATAATTTTCTTGATTCAAGCTCATTTTTTTTTAATAGCGTACGTAATAATAGTTTTATACACAGAAAAAAAAATTTATTTGAATCAAGTAAATAATTTTGAAGAATTTTATCTTTTTGATTTGAGTAAAAACATTTTTAAACTAAGAAATGTTTCTTGGTTTAAGTAAATTTTACTTAATTCAAGAATTTTTCGCCTTGATTCAAGACAATGAAATTCTTCCAAATTATTTTCTTGGTTCAAGAATTTTTCTCTTGAATCAAGTTAATTTTTTTTTCAGTCTAATAATTCAAATAATATTAACTATAAAATTGCCAGTAAAAATTCATACAATAAAAATTTCGACTTGATTATTCATTTTATCTTTACATTAACCTTCTTAGAATTATCAATATAAATAGTGCTTTTTTTTATCCAATAAAAAGAATGTCAAGGCCAACAAGGTCTAAAGCACTTTATCTCCTTTGCTCATCCGATGACTAATACCCACCACATGATGTGTTTTTTCAACGACTTATATATCTCTTATCGTGGGATATGTCAACGACCTGGAAAATAAATACCTCAGACTGAAAAACTATTCACTCTGATTCAGTGAGCATCTACTATAAGTAAATTAAAGTAACCGGGTAGGATCTGAGATCGTATATATATAGCTGAGCAGTGAATTGAATCTTCTTCGTTGTTTAAGTTGGCTCAAATTCAATATTAAATACTCCATTATACTATCGGTTGAAATATTAAAGATAATAAAATCTAACAGCATTTAAAGTAATTCAGTTCAGTGGTTAGTCCGACCTTATTTTATTGAATTCAATTTTCCGAGTAATTTTCTGAGCAACGAAATGAGCTGTTTTTTTCCCCCTTCTCTAAAAGTATTGATAAAAAAAAAAGAATGGCGGAAAGAGTAAAGAAGACGATACAATGTCAGGCTCATCAGACAAAAACATTAGAGTGGAAAATTTTAGAAGCAAGATAAAAGTATTGAGGATGGTAAAGTAGGCGATGAAAAAGACGTCAATGACGTCGGATATAATAGCCCAGACATCCAGACAGCATCCCCGAACTATGCTCTGCTAGCCAAATAAACTTAAGTCCGTCTTCTGCAAGGGGAAAAGCTCCGACGTGTAACCATGCTTGCTACGCTCTCATCTTCTTTTGCTACTACCATGTTGCTCTGCTCGCCAGGGTGTAGCACACCATGATGTTGTTGTAGTGGAGAACGAGCCCCTCGCGGCTATACTATCGTAACAAATGTGCCCGTTTGCATAACACGATGACGAGCAATTCAGGCAGGTTTGACGGTGCGCGATATAGACCTTTAGTTGTCGTGAAGGGATGAGAAAAAAACGGTCGTTGAATTGGAAGTTAGCAGGGTGACTGCTTGTCCCTTGGGCTCATGTGTAATCTATGTTTTAGATATTGCCAATATCGAATAAGACTACTTGTCTTTCCGGTAGTATACCTTACTTTTCGTAACACAAATTTATTGTTTATTTACATACATTACTTTTCGCATTGTTATCTTTACTCTAATACAGTATTTTACCTTTGTTTTTCCATAATTGAACTATAAATCTGCATTTAAAGGGAGGTTATTTGATTTAAGTGAGATATTTTTTTCAGGTTTAATTTGATCGTTTTAATTAACACAGTAGTGTTTAGTTCGAAATATAATCATTGAATTTCTGCTATTTTCTGTATCGTCAAAAAAAGTCTTGAATATTGTTTGGAATAGGTTGAAGCAAAAATTTTCTCATCTTAATTATAGATTTTAATTTTATGAACTCAGCTGATGACATTTTGAACGAATAAACTACTTCTAAAATAAAACTAAAAAGTTGTAAACACTAAGTAAAATTGACTTCAATTAATGGGAAGGGTTTTTGTCCTAATAACAATTTGGTACAAGACCTATAGAAGTCTGGCTCAAGATTCTTGATCAAGTCGGCATCTAAATTCCTCAGAGTAAAAAAAAAAAGTGGTGTGAACATGGTCTTTTGCGATTATCGTGCAATTCTTGGTTAAGCTTTTTATCCAAAAATCGAGAAAAATTCTGGCCGCAGAACCTACAAGCAAACTTGACCTTGACCGAGTATTTTTTGATTAAGAATTTTCTAATTATTTACCAAACTCGTGTTCAAGTATCAGTCCCAATAATTTCTGTCAATACAATGGTTTTGATTCAAGAATTTAGTAACTAAGAGAAAAAATTATCGAAGCGAGACTTTCGGTCTTGTTTAAAAAAATTTTTCTCAATTCAGTATAATTTTTGTAAGATTACTTTTTTTATCAGTGTACACATGAAGATAATTAAGTAATATCTTGATTATGAGACTAATAGTTAAATTATAGATTTAAAAATGAACAAATTAATTAAAGATATAAAAAAATTTTGATTTAAGAATCTAAAAACCAAAAAATAAAAAGACCTTTAAAATTATTTTTTTAGCCAACGACAATCTTTCACAAATCAAACATTTTTTTCTTTCAAAAAGTGTCAATTTAACACGACAAAACGCAGTGTTGACTGTCTCATCGTCACATTAAAAATTCCAGTATCTTTAATAGGCAGGTCTATGTCTCTCTGCACATTGGAAGTACTAAAACGTACACGCTGGTTCTTCTTCCTTATCTGCACGTGATCGTTGGTAAAATACTCAGGCCGAGGCGTTACGGTACTACCATATACCCACATACCCAGTCCTTATTGCTCCCACGATGTTTACTGCTCGTTAACTGGGACTAAAACTTTTTCATGTCATATACTCGACTTCTCTCCGATAAATGAAGAGCATATCACTAAAAATTGATTCCCCAATGATTCCAAAGACAGTACATACTTAGAAAGAAATCATCTAAATTTGATTTTTCATGATCATGATTCACGATCATTTGATCATGAAAGAGTTGCTTTTAGTGAGAGACTATTGTCTGGCTTTGCGAAAACGGTACAGTGAAGCTATCGTATGCAGAGAGGTAATGCCTCCTCTTTTTCATTGCGCGCGTAGCTGTGATACAGCTTATCATGGCTTTATCCGTCGATAAAAACTAAAGGTTCCATTTTCCAAGCTTTTGTACAGAGACAGTACGATACGCCTATGTTATTATATGGTACACACACTACTGCTAAAAAGCAATGTATGATTCTAGATAATAGTAGTGTAGGTTCGTTTTTGCATGTGTGTGAGCTCGTTATTTGGTACAATACGTGCGTGCGCAGACAAACTCGTTCAATTTTATATACATTTACTGTACGCTTGCTTGGATACATTCGGATGTAACTACAGTTCAGCTTCAGTAGCTATATATACAACTTTTGAACATCAACATGAATATCGAATAGTATTAGAATGTAACTCGATTTTGTTCAGTTATATGCTTGCGAATAAATTGACTGTAGAGTCAGTTTCAGTTGCTAAAGCTTTTTGTGGGTTGTGCACACGTTTCCAAGAATCACATCGTTGTTTGTGTCTGTGTATATAAGCGAGTTGGTGTATGTGTGCGGGTATGGGTACGCATCCCACCTTTCATGCCAGAATACAGTGGATGAGGGTGAGGCAGCAACTAACTCAAGGGGCTGGGGGAGACAAGGGATACAGGTTAAAACGAGGGTGGAATCGTTACGAGCGCGAGCTTTGTCACGCATGCGCAAGTAATCCCCTTTGTCGGTGGCCGCAGCTATGTCAAGAAGGGCGTACTCCCATAGAAATGAATTACTGGTTGGATTTTGAAAATATAGCTTAAAAACACTAAAAAAATAACTTCAAATATGGCTAATTTTTATGCTATGCACTGGATTTTTATGGAGTTCAATAATTGATCTGCGGATGATTCGCAGTGGAGAAAAGAAATAAATTAGGATTAGACTAACCTGAGATTCAGAAACTCCGCAGTATGGATTTGGATTATTAACGGGGTGGGAATCTAGTGAGCTTGTAATGTTAGAAGTATTGGTCTTAGTTTGCGTACACTAAAAGAAAAAACTTTACTCAAGAAAAATATTTTCTTGAGAATTTTATTTTTGTTTTAAGACATTCAAGAAATTATTAGATTAATTAATTAAAACTTTTGGATGGAGAGCAAAAAGTTCATCATTTAAGAATTTTCGTACAGTTTAAAAATTTAACGTTGCACATTCCTATTTTCAAGAAAAATTTATATTTGTGGTAATGGAATATTTTTTTCTGCTTTTTTTGCTATCTTAAATTGAGAAACTCGTCCTTGAAATAAGAATATAAAGTTCCTCGAAAAAAAAAAAAAAAAAAAAAAAAAATTAGTCTTAAATGACGAGAGTTGTTCTTAGATGTAAAATTTAATTGTATCGATTAAAGATGGTATACTTTTCAATGAAGTCATAATACCTATCAATTAAAGATATTGGTCTTTCAAGCCAACATGACAAGATTCAAGTTAAGAAATGGACATGACAACAGTTGTCTTGGAAATAATTTTCTGTGATCGAGATTATTTTTCTTGAATCAAGATAATTTTGCTTAATTTCTGTCAGTGTGTAGATAACAATTGCCCAAAGCTTGATAATGAATGTTCTTTTTGCAAAAATTTGCCAATAATTTGAGTGATAATTTTCATTTATCATAATCATAAATAATTGTCAGTATAAATCTTTCATTTGCGGAAAGATAGAAAAAAATAGTAAGTTTTATTTTTTGAATGACTAAATGATATTTTTAGATCGTGCTATTAGCTATAAAAAAAAAGCCATGGTGAAGATTTTGATGGAGCCATAATAGTTCAACCAATATGTACGTTCTTAGATAGGGTGTTTGGTTTCAACTGGCTAGACCTTCGTAGTCGAGGGGTTCAAAAGACAAGTAGCATGGCTACAAAACAACTTGAGTTGAGGCGTTATGGAAAAAAAGCCAAAAAATAATGTTTGAACTTTCAGTTAAAGGACATTCGGGCGAGACTGTCTTTATTTTTACCCCAAAAAGCGAGAAAGCTGTGGGCGTCACTGGGGTGAAAACATGTATACAGGGAGGGTCAAATTGCTTTTACAACTTTCGCAACTAATATCGTAAAACTACAATGTTCTTTGATTAAACACTATGTTCCTTTCGCCGTTTGTCCATCGTTTTCTCAATGCCCTCGATATATAATCAAGCGGTTTACATACATTTTCACCAAATCTGTCACTGATTTTATTATAACATTCAATTGATCTAGATTATCATCTCTTGTAGGGGCTATTTTGATAAAAAATCTTCATAAGAAATTATAGTCATTGGTAATATATAAGAATTCTCTTAAATTTTTCATTACACTTTGTAGTAAAAGTATCTTTATTCAATGAAGATATTTTTAGTTTACAAAAAAATAATTTAGAAGAGAATGAGTTGTTATGCTTCAAAAATTTTTTGTCTTGAGAATTTAACCCAAATTTAACACGCAATCAAGAGTATGTTGTCTTCACGAACTTCAATCAAATTTTTCATTCAAGATCACTTCGAAAAATCAATAATAATTTTGTTTTCTTCCGTAAACTTTGATTTTTGACTTGATAACAAGTTTCTTTATTCAAAATCACAAAAAAAAAAAAAATGTTTAACCTGAACGAATTCAGACACGCAATTTAAAACTTTTTTTATGGTATAGACACTGACAGAAATCCAAGAGTTTTTAGTAGTCTTAGAACAAGTAAGGAATATTCTAAGCCAATTCTAAATATAAATCATAACCTTTATATTTAATAATGAATAAATTAGTTTCATGCATTTATTGGTCTGTCCGGTTACATGCTATTTAAGTAAATGTAAATGTGAATTTTTATATTACTAAAGATCAAAGCAATTATGACATTAAAGTTAGCTGTCACTTGACAGTTTTTTAATTTTCTTTAACAAAAAAATTTGTTCAAAAAAGTTATTTTTAAAAAATTGCATTTTTAATTTATTAAAATTTCTACAAGTCCATTTTTTTGCTATAATTTATGTGTTGAAGAAAATTTTAAAAATTGTGAAATGGCAGCTAAATTTAATGCCATAAACAATTTGTCTTTTCGTATTGAATCTATGTAGTACCAACCATACTTCAATACTTAACAGCTGAAAGCTGATTGTATTTACCATACTCAAATACTTATTAAAAGCAAAATTCTTGAACTAAGAATATCACTTTGAAGAGTTTCCTCATTTTTAATCAAGTCGGAAAATCCTTGAACCGAGAAAATTTTCTTGGTTCAAGTAAATTTTACTCGATTTAAGATTTGTTCCACCTGATTCAAGGTAATCAAACTCTTCACAATAACATTCTTGGTTGAAGAATTTTGCTTTTGAATCAAGTTAATTTTTTATCAGTGTCTTGTTAGCATCAGTTCAAGTGTTCATGTTTCCTCGAATGACAAATTACCAAGCAGACCCACAGAGGCATGAAACTGCATTATCAATTTTGAACCAATGATCCTACATTTCTTAATATAAGGCAAAGAAATTTTGGTGCAAAGCATACGTAAATCTTCTGTGAAAACAGTCAAGTTTTTTCTTAAGTTGATAAAATTTTTGAATGAAAAGTTTTTTTATTTTTCACCGTCAAGTTTTAATTTTTTGATTTAAATTTGATTGCTTGGCTTAAGAAAGCTGAATATTTTTTAAACAAGAGCAAAATTTGCAAAAGATATTTTTCCTGAAACAAAAAACCTTTTCGTCGGGGCATGTTACAATGTAATGAAATGTGACTATTTTATACTGGTTATAAAATGTAGAAAAAAGGGTAGTTTTCGCAATAGTTTCTATAGAAATTAGACTTAATGTAGCCCGAAAATTAAGTGGTGGACGCATGAACATTAAAACAACTGGTTGTGTCATTGCCCGTATTCTAATATAACTCTCGTAGCCGTGGTGTCCTTAATTCTGTCGAGCTGACTGGTTTTTATTGGCGGGAAGAGAAACGCGGTGGCATTTGCATGTAACGAGCGCACACAAGAACGATAGAAATACGAGTAGAGACTGGCGCACAGGCCCGTAATTAGAGCCTCAGGGTTCCGCGAAATAGCTTTTAAAGGGGATGCAGTCAGAGAAGGAGGAGTAACTAAGGATGAAAAACACGTCTCGTCAGTATATAGTATATGTATAATATATATAATTATACGTTACGGTACAGCATCAAATAGAGGATCGTTTTACAAGGGGAAAATTGTATTTTATCTCATTCTCTTTTAAAACTAGTCTCGGGACTGGTCCACGTCTGTGATGTTTACTAGGAGCGTCATTTCAATATGTCATCCTTTGTTCTTGAATTAAAATTTAATCCAATAAAATTGGCTCCCTTACTGATGAGATTACATTTATTTTTGGCGTCTGGCGTTGCGCCGAGTAGTTTATTTTTAAAGTCACGCGCACTGACTCCAGGACACACTATTTGATGTGACACAATTCTGTGGGACTGTGGGCATGGCTGTCTTGTGTCTTTTGCATCTGTCATACATGAACATAGTCCGCAGTATCTTATAGCTAGCTTCGAATATATACAGATGTATGCTGTACATTACTGTAATAAAAAAACTTTACGAACAAATTTAGAGCCCTACTTCCAATTGTTACAACTTTTCTTTTCTCGATACATTGCTTTTCTATTCACAGTTATTGGAACTACCGTTTTTTTTTTGCTTCATCATTTTTACCGTGTTCTTTTTACTGTTTTTTTCATATAATATTCAATTTACTTGATATTAATTAAAAATCTATTTATAAACTTAAAACAGATGTCAATTTCAAAACATGGAGAATGAATAACAATAATTAATTTCTTTATTAAACATTTTTCTCATTACATATGTGTGAAAATAATAGATTATAGATTAAAAAACCGAATTAAAAAGCATGAAATAATTTTAAAATTAGAAAAGAGTGATGAACAAAAAAATTAATTTTATCGTTAAAAATATTTAGACTGATTGATATTAATTGTTCTAAATATTGTATTGGTAGATGTTTGCGAAATTATTGCAAAAATAACTTAAACAGTACCCCACGCTTTTCTTAAGAAGATAAATTAGTTCTCAGTACAATTTTTGGGTTTCTTTTTTATTGATGTACATACACAGAAAGAAAGAAAGTCTTGAATCAAGCGTAAATTTTCTTAAATCAAGAAAATCTTACGGAAGATTCAGACTTTCTTGAATGAAGTTAAGATTTCTTGAACGAAGTTAAATTTTTTTAAGCCAAGAAAATTTCTTCTAGCTCCAAAATAACTTCGGTCTTCCTTATAATTTTCTTGGTTCAAGAAATTTTTTTTTTTCTGTGTATATATAATATATAATATATGAATAGATATGAAAATTCGCGATTATATAAATACTGTCTCAACATTTTTAAATACAAATTATTAAATGAATTAATTATGGTAATCATTAAATTCAAATCATAATTGACTCAATTATCGAATGTTGATAACTTACACTACTTGTTTTTTTCGATTTTCACCTCTTACTTTTCTTTATGGGTGTTCATATATGAGCATGTATAAACTGTACAAGATCGTAAATAAGTTGTAAATCAATAAAAAATTTTATAAATGAGGTTTATTTTACATATCATTCAGACCAAATTGATAATTAAATCCATCATGTTTTAAAGTCAATTATTTTAATGATTGTAGTTTAATTAAGAAAACATATTTAAGAGTTTTATAGTCTTCTTTATCATGATATGTGTATACTAAAACATCACCGAAAATTCACACAGCAAAGAAAGTTTACTTGGACCAAGAAATTTTTTTTAGAACGATTCAAGTTATTTTGAAACAAAAATAAGTTTTTGTTACCTGTTAAGTTAGCCTTATCACAGTTTAACAGTCAGCAGTATTTCGGAAACTAATTAAGAAATTAAATTCTGCTTAAAGTAACTTATTACATTAAAAAAAAATTTTTCTGCTCGGCATCATCTATTGTGTAGTAAAGAGTGAATCGTTACCGGTACAATCCGTACAGCTATGAGTAGCAGTCTAGATAGTGACCGTCAGGATCCATTCGGGTGCCATTCACGATACTATTGCTTCTGTTAGTATACAGTTTTCTTAACCTCACTCTTTTCTAAATAGTAACTTGCAAATCGTGACAGTAGCGATTTCGTATAGTGCAGAACAGAAAACTTTTTTTTCAGTGTATCAACAAAAAATGAATCAAGTAAAATTTCCTTAAATTGAGAAAAATTTTTTTTAATCAAGAATTTTTCTTCTCAAATCAAGAATATTAAGCTCTTCAAAAATATATACTTGATTCAAAAACATTTTTTTTCTATGTATAAGTAAGTTTCTGAAATACTGATGCCAGAGCTAGATTGTGTCAATGCCAGCTTTGTACAAATAATTTTTGGTTCAATAAAAATGTAATATTTTTAAATCAAGAACATTAAACTTTTAGGATGTCACTGCAATCTAAGTGAGATTTTAAAAAATACTACAGTATAGAAAATTTAAATTATCTGTTGATTCAAGAAAATTGGTTCTAAAACGAATAATTTTTTCTTTCTATGCATGTATGAGCATATATGGTTTATTTTTCTCGGGGAGTCAATGAAATTGTTCTTAAGTTAACATTTCTTATCTTTTTTTATGTATATCGACATGAATAAGTTTATAAGGATCGATTTTCAGTTAATGCACTTATAAATGGGGTTTAGAAACAGTAGAGTTCTTTAAAAATGGAAGAAATCTTACGAAATTATCATGTGACAGTGGTTCTCATTTAACGCTTTAGCGTTTGAGGTGTGCAAATACCATTTCAAAAGCACTCAGTAAATACTATAAATTTTTGACTTATGTATTATCTGATAAGTGGGCTAGTAAGCAAATAAATAAAATCTTCGTTTCATAATCAAAGTGAATGTACATATATTTTCAGTTAGAATTTTGATATGTACGTAGTATAGTACTCCATACTCTGACTACCCCTTGGAGGAAAATAGACAGCCAGACGTAATGCGAGGCACCCTTATAGATGGCGTTTAGATTCCGTCGGGAACAATAGAGACTTCCCTCCTTAGCCATTCATCTCTGTCGAAATCCTTTATTACAGTTGGTGTACACAAAGCTCCCTCGACACTCCCGCACTTTGGAATCTACATGTACATAGTCTCACATTCGCACTTATATACGTCACAAGTAAACACCTACAAAAATATTTTTATTTTGAATGCCCTCAAGTTTTGACCTCCCTTCAAATCTGCAAGCTATCTTGGAATAAGTCGTTTAATCAATCAGAATTTGAATTTATGTCTCAAGGTATAATAGGCGTGTAGACACGGGAATGGTTGGTGTCTCTCTTGGTTGTAATATCCTGTCCAAATAATATTTAAAATGTACTCAACTATATTATTCATTTCTACAAATGAAGAAATAGTCGACTAAAAATATTTAATACTTCTCAAAAAATAAATAAATGTTAAGTTAGTTATGAGCTTATGACAGTATTTATGAGAGACCTTTCGCTTTTCCATCAAGATTTATACTACTCCCATGCTTTTAAGTCAACGTGGATATGTTTATCTTTATTACAATCAGCGGCTGAGAAAATGCGTATTTGCTACTTATAATAACTTATTTAATGTCTATATATAAATTGCATTTACTTTTATTTGCAATTACTGTGTTTCATACAAATTAATTTATACAGTTATGCATCTGAACTTATTACAAAATATATCAGCTATTAAATGCATTAATCAATTTTTAACTTTAGTAATTATAATTATTATCTGTAATTAAATTTCTTGTAATTTCTACTATGTAATTAGAAACTAAGCAGTGGAATTTTGTTAATAATTGATTTCTTCAAAAAGAGTTTTTGAAAATTACTTTAGACACAGACAAAAACATTTAATTGAATCACAAAATTTTTTTGAGTAAAATATAAGTGATTTTGGTCAAAGTAAACTTTATCTTGAATAAAAAAATATACTTCATTCAAAAATATCTGTACTTTGATCAGAATTATTGCTGTTGTCTAAAATATTTTCTTGGGCCAAGGAAATTGATTACAGAAATTTAATTCAAAAAAAGGTTTACAAAGTTCGATAATTTGGTGGATGAAGTAAATGGTTCTGTGGGCTAAGAAAATTTATTTAGGTCGAAAGAAAATTTTTTAATGAAAGTGAATGTTTTTTTTAAGTACAAGTTAGTGAATGTTTTTTTTAAGTACAAGTTAGTGAATGTTTACTTAAATTATTGAATGTTTACTAATTTTTCGTCAGAATGGAACCTTCATCAAAAATGAGTAAATTTTTACGAATTTATGTTAGAGTTTGCTTTATCTAAGACAATTTAAGTCTTCGTAAAATTTTCTTGGTTCAAATAAATCCTTTTGTCCGTATGCAGATTCGAGGTCCGAGGAAGCTATTCTGACTAGTTTAACGATGATGTCCAAATGTGTGTATGTATGTGTGCATATATATATGCACGTATGTGTGTGTGTGGAGGGGGTATGTGTGTAAACATGTAAACATCTTATAACTTTGTAACGGAGTATCCGATCGAAAAGCAGTTTACGACATCTGAAAGAGCCTCGCTGAACTTAGATTTTCTGTGAATTGAAACCGAACAGGTACAGTAGATTCTGAGAAAAGCTCAATAATTCAGAGTTTTTTTGATTTAAAAAAAATGTTTTTTTTTTTTTTTTTTTTTAATTACTTCAAAACTTCGGTTTCGATCAATTCTATGATATAATCAGCTCATTTATTCAGAGAATGACATCTTTTGCCGCAAACCTCATCAAAGTCGGTTGATTTTTCGAGAGATATCTAATTTTTCAAAAATCAACACAACATGATTTTTCAATGTAATTTTTCAATTATTTATCAGAACGGAATTCTTTCGGAGAATTTTAATAGAATAGAAAACTCTTTTAACCACGTTAAATACGATTTGTCCGAAAGTTGTAGCTTAAATATTTCGAAAATAGATTTTTATTAAATACTAACTACGAAAATGCCATACCAGGTTAAATTTGGCGCACTTTGGATTCGAAATTAGCGGGAATTTGCAGGGATAGCCTGTAGAGTCAATCGTTTTTCTCATTTTTTATTTATACATTCTTGCTACTCAAATTAGATCGTTAAAACGATTAATCAAGCTGAAAAAACTCAAGAAAAGAAGTCCTTTAATTTTTACGAGAATCTTTTCTTGAGAATGGAATTTTTTAGTCGAATTCTTCAAAGAAGGTCCGAATCAGTAAATACGATGAAGTTAATGTAGTTACATATTTGAATAAAAATTTATATTAGGTTGAATGGATACATATCAAGTTGACTAATGTTGGATGATTCGTGTTCTTTAATAATGGAATAACAGAAGCTAAAGTATAAAATAAAAAACAAGAAATTTTCTTGAGTTACTATTATGTAATATTGGTGGCTTTTTAATTGTATTTTGACTCCCTCAACAAGCTATAATCCAACGTTAAATGTTTTGTAATTTATATCAAAACTCACTCAATGATTTACGTATGCAATATTCAATTCAATTCTTCCAATTCGATCTCGAACCTTTGAGTAAAACCGGTTTCAACTTATGACACCCACACATTAAGTTAAGATTAATTAAATTGTCTCTTTAGAATCTTAAAATGTCTAAAACTGATCGAATGTCGATTCTTGAAAAATCTCAATTGAACAATTTTTTATTCTAATTAGAACTTAAGTTTTCAAGTAATTAATGATGTTAATTTTTACGATAGATATAATAAAGATATCTAATCGTCCAAATCACTTGACGTTAATTGAACGTAATATTTGATTCATATTTTCCCACAAAGACAAAGTTGATGTGTAAAATATTTTGTTTGTCATCTGTATCATCAGTCATCATTTTAGTGTCAAGTTCACTTGAATTATACAATTTTCTAAGCAGATTTTGGCCAAGAATTGATCGCGGTTATATTCTCTCAGAAATATCTATATTAAAACAATGTAAGATTAGTAATCTATGCTTAGTACTGTTTAACACGCAGTAAACATGAACGTAACCATTATTATACTTATATCATAGTTGATAATCAAAAACTTTACTTAATGGGCCGCTTTAGTTTTTTTGAGCATTCAAACTTGATTAGTCATGCAGATTTTGTCAGTCAATCTGGTGTTGAATTCAAATGCTGCAATGACTTTTGCTTATTTTAGAACATAATCAAATCTGTTTGACAGCAACTATTGACGAAAAATAATTCAAATTGACTATTTTTGGAAATAATAACAATTTGTATCATCTGGATGTGTGTCTATCAGTTAAGAATAAAATTTTTTGAGCGATCTTTGTAGGAATAATAAAATTTTTGTCTTCACTTCTGATGCAATTAAAATTTCTTGAGAAAAGAATTTTAACTTTAAATGGCAATTGTTTCGTGCATGTTGTCTTGGATCGGTTGAAAATATTATCAGTCGTTATTTTGAACATGAATAACAAATAATAATTGTATCATGACATCAATTTATGATTTGTTTAAATCATTTAAGGTAACAACATTACTGAACGCGATTAAACTTGTTCAAGAATTTTTAAAATAATTTATAATATAAATTTAATTCAAACAACGATCAAATGATTAATTGATTATTAGTTCTTTGTCATTAATGCTAAATTTATCAATGTATTGAAATTTGTTTGACCACATATGGGTGGGAATAAGCAGTAATGCTTTCTTAAAATTTTGTAGCTAGAATAATTAAGTTCGGAAATACTTATTGAATAAAAATACACTGTTTATTTATTCATTTATTTTCTTTAATACAACCCAACAGCCAAAAGGCCAATAATAGGGTCTCTAAATAAGTTGATACAGATTACAAAGTATAACTTAAGACTAAGTGCGCTGAACTGGTAGCTTATACAGAAGAAAACACAGAAAAAAAATGTTCTTAAATCAAGGATATAATTTTGAAGAACTTGATCTTCTTGATTTGGATAGAAAAATTCTTGATCTAATAAATTTTCTTTGATTTGAGGAAATTTTACTTGATTCAAGAATTTTTAGTCTTGATTCAAGACAATTACCCTCTTCAAAATTATTTTCTGGGTTCAAAAAATTTTTTTCGAATCAAGTTAATTTTTTTTTCAGTGAAGTAATAAAACAAAAATAATAAGATATATAAAGAAAAATACTGGAGTATTTGCAAATATTCCAACAAATATAATATCGTATTATAATTAATTATAATTACAATAAATAAAACATTGACTGAAGATGTATAACTAAAAATATTTAACTAAAGATGTGAGGGATAAGAAGCAAGTGAGATTCACGTTCAGATGGTCTAAATATGGACATAATTATCTATATTGTTGAAAAAATCAAAGACGTTCGTCAAGATGTAATTGTTTATTACTATCTATATATGTATACCAAATCACCTTTTTCATGACATGTAGACAAGTTGTTTTTGGTTTTCCGAAAAAATTGTAAGCCTTTATTTTAAAAACAATCGTTCGGTTTTTTGAATTTTTGCTCCTATATTTTTACATATCTATGGCAATCAAAAAGACGAACAACAACGTGCAAAAAAAAAGCCATAAGAACGGAGTGAAACAAATAAGAGGATGAAAGGCAAACAGAATGAAGCAACCCCTGAGTTCTTTGTTCAGGCGTTTCCATACGCTCGATCCATTCATAAATATCTCAAAACGGCTTAATTTTGTGGCGCTGCCGGCGAATAAAATGTCAAGGTTGGGTGAAAAATGCAGACAGCACTAGGAAGAAAATAAAAAAAGAGATATCGTACGGCTAAGACCCATGGCGCGATTCTCATCTAAGGTTATCGTGTTATGTGTGCAGAAGAATATAGAAGATTGGTGAGTCGCTGGACAAAAAAAAACACGATCGGAGAGAAGAGTCTTGTAAGATCGATGGGATTGCAGCGAGTATATTTTGCACTTAACCTGCAATTTTATGAGCTTTCACTTACTTTTTTTTTTTATTTTAATTTTACGGAACATCTACGGCCATATTGAAACTATATTACAGAAGATATTTATTAAAGTATACTAGCAATTTATTTTCTTTACAATATAAGAGTAGGTAATACTCATCGATATGTCAACATCTTCATTCTCATCTTAATTTGAATTGTAAGAAACTAAAAATTTAACGTCTTGTACCACACACACCGCTGTAACATTTTTTAATAATTATAAATTTGACATTTTTATTAATTTTTTTTCTTCCTGGCATCAAAGTGCCTTTGAGTCACCGAACAGGTTCACCGAGAATCTATCCTCGTGAATCGGAGTCTTGTACCGTTGCAAAAACAGCCACAAATTATTTTATATTAATTAATATTTATAATTTCCTTGTGGTGCTTCATCTCAGACATGCAACCACGTTGTTCAAGAATTCTTTTTAGTTACCGACAAAATATACCCAGCGAGAAAAAAAAAGATAAAAATTGTTAAAGTTTTACACAGAAGTCAAGCTGGGATAAGACATGCTTGCAAGCTGCGGAGAGTAGCAATATAAATAAAAATCAAAAGGATGCGTACGCATTTACTTACTGTAGTGAGTAAATTAAGAAACATTAAGCGAGCAGTCTGACAGTCGGCAAGAATACGCTTAAATAACTTTTTCACCAAGTTCATTAACGACAATTGCACTGCGTTTATGCTTTTTGCGAGCACTTATGTTTCCGCATAACCCATACGCAAAATGACGTCATTATTAAATCGAATCGCCCCTTGCATGCATAAGTTCATTCTCTTTTTGGTTCTTATTCTTGATTATGATGCATAATATGACAGTCGTAATATCTTTGATGAAGCTATATTAATTTTAAATTTGAATCAATCAAATAAAATGATATCTGTTTTGTGATTAAGTTTTATTATTTCAAAACTGAAAATCATTGAATGAATTTAAAAATGTTTCGAAAAAGTGTATGCTCTATAAAATTCAATAAATTTTTCACAACGAATCAATTTATTGCTAATTTTTGAAGTAAAATGAAAAAAGAAATAAGTTGACAATTGATATGGAAATAAAGAAAATTAAAAAAAAATGTTCTAATCTTAAAGATTCATGAAGTATAATAAGTTAAACAAATTTTTCGCGGCATTTTTTTTTTCAAATGAGAAATATATGACGCATGAATTGAATCTTTAAATCAGCTGCTTAACAGCTTTTATGAACATATACAGATCAAATATTATTTATCAATACACTAGTAAAACAAAAGATATTACTTCAAAAATAAAAATATTTGATCATAGAATCATTTTAGAAAATTTGATCATTTTGAATAAAATTTAAAAACTATTCTTGATTCTAGTAAATTTTACTTAATTAATTTAAAAATTTTTCCCTAGAATGAGATGAATTTATTTTATCAGGGTAGATTTTAATACACGAATATAAAGTGTATTAGAGCAACTATCAAATTACAAATTGATTGCTATAATACAGTAGTCTTTTGTGATTTACGCTCAATAATTCTGCCCACGTGTTAAAAAATCTATTAACATACAATAGATAACTAAATAAGTAAGTGATTCAGGTTATTACGGATCAATTTCTTTTTATGTTAATCTTATTTTCAATTCAGCGACGTTTCGCCATGGATCATAGCTTCTTCAGACATCTATTACATACAAATATAATTACATATTAGCAATATTTCTTTACATAACACATTTTTACAAAATTATTAAATAACAGGAAATTTTAGAAAACTTTTTCAAAACAACTTCGTACGACAATAGATAACGTTTACACACAGAAAACATAAACTCATACTAATTGACATGTATTCTGATTTTTTTTTTTTTTTTTTTTTTTTTTTTCCAAAAAGCATACAATCTTTGTAATTTCTATCTTTTTTTGCTGACACTATCAATGCAACGGTAGCGGTTAAATTTTCTTAACAGCGATAAAATTTGAGGAAAATAGTCAGACCTTGACTTATTGAGAAAAATGCACAACCTCAAACGCGCTACATTATGAGACGTGCAACAAAATTTGGTTTAATAAAATTCATCAATTAAAATGAAAATATGTCGAGTGTTTACTTTATAAATAAATATAAGTATATATGCATCAATAATAACAAGGGCAATAAATAAAGTCGTTTCTGAGTATAAAGTAAGATCTGGAAAAGTTAAAAGGAACGTAAATAAATGTTTCAATTAAATTTAAAATATCGCAAATGTTTTACAAACATTATTCGAAATTATAAAATTCCTGACATTTTTATTTAATAGCAAGAATGTCCACGCAAAAAAGATAGAAATGAGCTAATGGTCCGTGTTAAAACACTCCTCTTGGGGGTACAGTATATTATAGATGCAGTCGTTTGTAAAGTCATAGCTTAGTTCTTTTGGGCCATAAATCTTGCTGATGTTTAAAGTCGTACAAAAGTTTTGTCTATACAACAATACTTCACTATAATGATGCTTTCAACGACAGTTATTACGAGTATATAGCACGCTCTACTAAGAGTGACAGAGTACATCAATAAAATATTGTAAAAATTAGTGAACAATAAATTTCGCTAAGAAAAAGCAAATTTTTATTTTATGAGTAAATATTGACGATAAATTTACAACAGATCTTTTATATACTTGCAGAAATTTATTCGATCATAAAATTTATTTATGTCAAAAACACAGTTAATTCACATTTTTTTAGTTTTAATAAATAGTTTACAGTGTTTTATGATAACACTATTTAAATTATTTATGATATAGTTACTGGATTGTTGACTCGGTATTTTTAATTATGATAATCAATTTTTATTATCAATAAAATGAATTAATTATTTTTTATTTTATAACCATTAAAGTTTATTTTATTAATCAATAATTACAAAATAATGAATTAATTCAGTAATCTGAAGTTGAAATTTTCTTGATTTCTAAAAGGCCGTAACTAAAGATTGTGAGGACTTAGCCTTTCACAAAAAATTAATTCTTTGGAGCATTTACAAGTATCAAATATGATAAGCCAAATCTAATTAAGAATATCTTTTCTAAATGCTTACGATGTCTGTTATCCGATTCTAGCCTTCATAATTTTCAGCGGCTTCGGAAATTTTAATTGGGATCTCAAATCTTTATCTATTTAGTCTGACGAAAAAAAAAACTAAAATCTCTGGAATTGATATCGTTTGAAATTTTAAATTTATTAAATACCTTTTTGAAAAGAAAAAAAATTTTTTTTTACTTAAAAAATGAGGGAGAAATTGAAAATAAGATTCGCTGGCTTGAGAAATTTTTCAGCTTAAGAAAACAATATTAAATTTAAAAGAATTAACTTCGATTCAGGTTAAAAATTTTTTGGTTGCGCATTTGTAATAAAAAATTTTCGAAAACAAATTTTTTGATGTGTCAATTTTAAAAATATTAACATTTTTTGGTGAGTAAATAAAGAAAAAATAAATTAGTTTTAATTTTACAAGTCCTTGAAGATTTTTAGAATAAAGTCATTCAAAATTTAACAATAATTTTTGAATATCATAGGCAGCACCCTCTTGAAGCTAAAATTAAATAAAAATAATTGTATTCCACGGATGAGTGTCACGTTATGATAATCGAAACAAGGGAGTTTTCCATAAAGATTAATTCGCGACTACAATCAAAATAAAATCTACATTCAAGAGCGAGTTACTTAAAACAAAGTGCCTGTATGCCAAAGAATATAATCTCAAGTGCTATAGAATTCCATTGCTCAGAAAGTCTACATGCTAAAATGGTGTTGTTTCAAGCAGTATAGAGGATTACACAAAGAATAACCGATTTCTTAAATTTGTATGTTCAAATGCGGTATTAGGCTAATTTGGAGTTTATCTCCAGTGATGAGACGCCGGAGCAACTAAATGACATTGTGATATTTATGATTAGCGTCTGTATACGGGGTGCAAGAAATTCTGTGAGACGAAAAAGCATGTTAGTATAGTCTCATGGGATCCGGTGTACATTGCTACATTGTAGGATATTCGGAGGCACACCAAGCCGAGGGTTTTCGCTCTCAGTTTCTTCCCTCACCATCCTGTGATACGCCGTCAGCAGTATGAAATGGCTACCCCTCGGGTTGCCAAGGTAACCATGCAGCCCACCATTCGCCAATACAACCCCAACCACCCCATTCTGGTGCTCCTGCTTCTGCTTTTGCTCCAGCTCTCTTGGTTGCTGTCGAGGGCAGCGCACCCCATCTTAGTGCCCCTTTTCCACCTATACAATCATGACCTTTATATTCACTATATCTGTATACTATTGAAATACATACACACATACATACATACATACATACATATATATGTATAGAATTTTGAACTGTGCAACTCATGGATACACCTTCACCATACTCTGTTCTCTACGCTGGCTGCTGGCTGCTGGCTGTTGGTTGTTGGATGCTGGATACGGCCATGTTGAATTCAATATCGGCATACCTCGCATTCCGCTGGACTTTTTTCTGACCGCATCAAACGGTTCTCTGCTAATGGTTCTTGAAGCTACTGCCAGGAAGTTGAAATATGCTATTTTTCATCAGTTTTTCATGTCTTACCCATTGAGTTTACTTTTTTCAAAGATTTTAATATCATGATAAAATATATCAAGGGGAAATAATATCTGAAGAGAATACACCAGAAACATAAATCTTTGTTTTCACAATAAAACTACTAGGGAAAATAATTGTAATAAAAGTTGAATAATTTATTGATGACATTTTTCTATATAGAAATTTGCAATAATTGGTTGGCATGGTTTTAAGAATCATACTTGATTATTCTGATATTAAAGTTTACATATTGAAGTAATTAATTATTTTAAAACAGCTTAGGTATTAAATAAAAGAGTTTAATAACTTTTTGCAAGTTGAACATTTTTTTACCCCTACTTTAATCTGGATTTTATCCATAGTAAATTTTTACTCTAAATAAATTCCGTTAGTATATTGTCGTACGATTTTTTTAATGTAAAACATCATATTAATGACGATTTTCAATTTTTCTTAACAATAAAACAAAGAAAAATAAATAGCGTGAAGTTAATTCTTAGTATTAGATAATATTAAATAAATTACAGTCTTTACTTTAAAAAATTACATTTATAATAATCATTCACTGAGTTAATTAATATCTTATTGATAACCATTTATTCGTTATGTAACAAGTAATTATTCACCGTGTTAGCATTGAAAATGTCAATTCTGCAATTAGCAATTACATTCGATTGTCAGGCTGTACTTATCCTTGACTGTCAGTTTTCGATGGCCAAACTTAATGAATAATAGAAAATTTTATTTATTATACGACAGCAATATATAACTTTTAACTAATTTAAAACTAAAAATAATCAAAAAGATGTGCGATATGTTTATCAATACCATATTCGTCCATTTTTTAATCTTATTATTTAAAACATTGGAAAAATGAAATTAGGCTTGATATTATTCATTATTCTTTGAAGGAAAAATTGTTTCAAAGAGGATAAAATTATTTAAAACGAAAAACAAATTATTGATTTGTTCAATTAAAATCTTTTAATCTGATTAATTCTTTTGAGCATGACTTACATAGAAAAAAAAATTTCTTGACTGGAGAGCAAAATTCTTGGCTCAAGAAAATTTTCGGGTGCCTAAAGGAAGAACGAAGTTGTGTTAGCCGAAGACAAAATTTTTCTTGAAATTCTATTTTTGGCGGAAGCAATTTTTTCTTAATTCAAATTGTCATAAATACTTGATACAATAAATTTTTATATTTGATCAAGATTTTTATATACTTCAGGGAAGCAGCGCCACCTACTTCAGCTGAGAAAAAAATTTTCTCACCTTGAGAAAATTTTTCTCTTGAATATTTGATACCCATTTTATATCATTTTAGCGTGGAATTATACATATCGAATGAAAAAAAAAACGATTCAATATTATTTGATCTTCCCATGTAAATCAATAAAAATTTACTTCTATCAAGATATTTAATTTTTTGGAGCTAGAGACTGAATTTTCTCAAAACAAAAAGATTTTCTTGACTCAAATAAATTTTCTTGGATCAAGATATGTATTTCTTAAAGCAAGAGAATTAATTTCGTTAGAATAAGTGAAATTTCTTGTGTCAAAAAAAATTTTTTTTTTCGCTCAAGAAAATAATTAGGAAAAAAAAATATTTTTTTGGCTCAAGTGAACTTTTTTTTCTGTGTACGGCCATGAAATTAGTAGATGGTGGGAGGTCAGCTGCTTTTGTTTTGAATTATATTCATATTTTTTTTTTAATGTTTTAAATTTCCGTAAACCTGGGTTTTAATTAAGTTAATTAGAATCATTCCAATAATTAGATTTAGCTTTTTAAGTACTAAAGCAACCAAAGCTAGTAACTTTCATTACAAACGAATATATTCTCATCTTTTTACCCGCCATTGTGATATCATCTCGGTAGAAAAAAAGTAAAAAAACTAAGTTACAAAAAAAAAAAAAACAAATGTAAGAAACCGGTTTTAGTGAGGAATGAAGCAGGCGTTAAGTCTGCCACAAAAGCGAAATGGCGCGGTTATTTTATTTTTATATTCTCTCAAGAAAATTACTATCGCAAAGGTTAAACAAGACGCAAAAAATATAATGACGTACAAGGGAAAAAAGTTATCCATATATATTATTTGACTTTTTCCAATTTTGGTTTTGTGCAACCAGGCAATTTTCACAAACAAATATTTATTTTCCTAAAACTATTAAACCCTGCAATGGTCGGTCAATAGGTCGTAAAGTCTACCCAAAATTATAAATACAAATTGCGTGAAATTTTTCTTACCTGAATCGTTGTGCTGCATTCGAGTACTTTTAGTCCTTTACCTAAACACCATGAAAAAAGTCTAGTCTTGCACGTGGTTGTTAACTGTCTATTTACGACTAGAAAGTTACATAATACTCGGAAAATTTTGGAAAAGGGTTCACTAACGATATACGAAAACGACGAACAAGGTTTTTTTAAGGGTCAACTTTCTACTTTTTTTTTCTTCATTTCTGTATTTTAACAGGCTGAGTAATTTGCTGCACTCTCTCAACCCCTGCAATAAAGTAACCCATCGAAATTGCTTAGGAGAAAGCTGACGGAAGAGAGAGTTGAGATTTGTGGCACTAGCTAGGGTGCAAGATGTACTTTAAAAAAAAAAAAAAATAAAATAAATTAAGCAAGTTCCAAATTTTATTCATTGAAGTAAATATTAAAAAAAAAAAAAAAGCAGGCACTTACTATTTACTTTAAGATTTCTCTTTATTTTTTTCTACAGTATTACATTAACTTTTTTCATATTCGAAGAATGAGGAAGACTTAAAACCCTATTTTTTTAATAAAAGCATATGTTCTAACTCCAAGTAATAGCCGAAAATTTCCTTCCAGGTCCAAACGGATGTCCGAGACGTAGAGGTCGACAAACGTACACACGATTTCAGACTCTCGAATTGGAAAAAGAGTTCCACTTTAACCATTACCTAACAAGACGACGGCGAATAGAAATAGCACATGCCCTTTGTCTTACAGAACGACAGATAAAAATTTGGTTCCAGAACAGGCGGATGAAGCTGAAAAAGGAGCTGAGAGCGGTTAAAGAAATCAACGAGCAGGCAAGACGGGAACGAGAGGAACAAGATATGATGAAGAAACAGCAGGCCGAGAAGCAAGCCAAGATGCAAGAGCAACAAAATGCTCTCCAGCATCAACAGCATCATGTTAGTGGGTTAGATAAGGCACAGAATGATCTCCTAAAAGGCGTTAGCAAAGTACCGACATAGGTAATAGGGTTAATGTAAGTCAATATTTGTTGTCATTGATGAGATTGGTCCCAGGACGACAATAGCTGTAAATTAAAGACACATTAGCGTGATCCAATTGGGATTAAACTGCTCCCATCAAAACGTACTTACCTGGTTGTCCAGGACGAGAAAAAGCCTCAGCCACCCGGTGACTATGTTTGACTGATTTGTAGAATGTATTTTTAAAAAAATTTGACAAAACACAAAAAAAAATAACGCAACATGGACATTAACTAGCAGAGACAATGATCAACGATCAATTAAAGAAAATCAATTGCAAAGCTGACTAAGAACAATGAAGAGAGAAGAAAATGCGATACCTTGAAGATTTGTCGTGTCACTGTGTGAAAAAATAAATCTGTTTTGTTTTTCAGTGCATTGATGAGTTGATAACCCGAAGTTGGTAGTCATTGGCCTCTAATTGATGACTGGAAGAATAATGGCTGTCTCCGCATGGAGCGTGATCGAATGAAGGTTGCTATTAAATGAAATGTAAGAATCTCTTGGCATGTTTACAGTCTCAATTTATTCAGTACAATTGGTTGCATAGATATCCGACATGGCAGTTCAATGGTCGATCTACTGCATAAATACGATCTCTTTGCCGCATAAAATAAACATCAATGTGTTTAGAGCGGATCTAAGAGTCAGTCGTCGAACGATCGTTTAGTTGATTCCGAGTGTTAGTGTATATCATCGGCTGCTAGCTGCTGGTACATTTTATACATAAACATATACACATACATGTATCTACACGTTAAACTTTCATGTGCAAAAAAAAGCAAGAAGCAGATAATACCAGCATGAATCTCTTGAAGGACGTTCGGTATCGATTACGCTCAACTTCTCTGGGTACACATAAATGCCGGCTGTCAAGGTGGCCCGCTTCTTTGATATCTGAAGAATTGACGACCATATCCTCAGGACTGTATCACTTTTACAACACACACATGCACACGTGACACAGAAGAGTGAACGATTTTCTGAAACTGGAAACTAGGCCTCTTATCGAAGTTACGGTTGAAGAACAACTAACGATAATTGATATTAAACGTCATCGATAATACTGATATTAAACTTAATTTCTTTAGATTTTTTATTTTCAAACTGTTTTTTTTTTTGTGTTATTGAGGAAAATTTAAATAGTTTTTTTAACGTTGATTAAAATTTTTTTATTGCTGTGGTAAAAATTACTATGTGTTCAAGTTTTTGTTGTACTGTTCGTAGCCTGAAACTTATGTCAAAGCTCGTCGATTGATTATTTAAATGTTTTTGTTAATACTATTTATCCTTGACCTTCGGCAATTTTTTTTTGCAAAATGTGATTTAATCAGTTCACAAAATAATTTTTTATTGTTTTTGTTATGTTGAAAAATTTATAAAATTAAATGTTTGTTGATTTGGTTTTGTTTGCATCAAATATTGAATATGTTTGTTGATTTTCTATTTGGTTTTAATTGGTTAAAATAGTAGTAAAGCGCAAAAAACCGGCTAATTTTTTTATGTATTGAATGAAAAGTTGAGTTTTCGTTTTAAGAATTTACGACAAAAATCAGATTGATTCAAAAATATTTAACATTTTCAGATTACAATTTGTTTGAATTCTGAAATTTTAGAATTTTGGATTTTAAGAAGTTGCTCAAGATTTTTTAATTTCCAAAAAGTATACTTTTAAGGTTTAAGAGTAACTTAGGAATGAATACCAAGAAAAAATTTAATTTTTACTCAAAATTGATGAACTCAAAACTAAAATAAAGCATAAAACACAAACAATAAGAAAGAAGAAAATTATTACAATTTTTCAAAATTTTAGAAATTTTTGCGTTCAAATCAAAAGCTTCATTTAATTATAGTTACTCGAGAATATATATATATATATATATATATATATATATATATATATAAAACACTGATGATGAAGTTGATTCAAAAAAGGAAATCTTAAGTCAAAAAAATCGTTTTAAAGAATTTCTTCATCTTTAATTGAGCAAAAATTTCTTGAAACTGTCAAGATCATGTTTTCATTAGTGTATTTTCCATAAAAAAAAATCTTCAGCAATTTTAAAAAAAAATTTTCTTCAAAAATTTTTTCTCGAAATATTTATAATTTTCAAAGTAAAAACTCACAAAATAACAAAAAAGAGTTGAAAATGAAAAAAACTCTATTGTTGGAAATTTCAAAAAGCTCAACTGACCTCTAAAAATGTTTGAATCAAACTGATTTTTATAAAAATCTCTTAAACCACGATAAACTAATAAATTATCATGGAAATCTCATACTGAAAAAATCTAGTCGGTTTTTATTCTGCAACTCAATTGGTTATAGTGGTTATTATAATAACTTTAATAGTTTCGTACTTGAATATCAGTGGATTATCTTCAAAATTATAAAAAACAAATTAACGCAAAGTGTGCTCTGCTTATCTGAGAATCGGATGTCATCAATGAGATAGAGCACATCTCCCGAATGAGTATTACACTCTTAGTACATTAAATACGTAATTTGGTGTCAGGGTAGACTTTTCCATAGTCATAGAAAGCCAGTTAATTATATTACTTCTTAAGTACATAAATAATATAAATTCAACAAGATAAATTGATATTAAGGATTAAAAAAAATAATAATAACTTTTCGAATATACTATGTAACAAAATCGTTTATTTTTTTGGTATTATTCTCAATGTCGTAGCATTCTATTTTCAGCTCAATCAGAAAAAAAAATTCAAAAATTTTTATAGTTGAAGAATAAATTTAAAGTCAAGTACATTTTCAAAAAAATTATTATTTTATAGCATAAGAATGTATATTCATAACATTAATAATTAGGTATTGATTAAGCTGAATTTAGAATCCTACACTAGTCCAATTAAACACGGAACTATTAAGGAGTGAAGAATAATAATAGATAACAAGCATATTATTAAAGAAAATAAGTAATATACAATTATCTAACTCTTATTATGTAATAATGAAGAAAGAAGTCAGATTGTAGAATAACTAGATTATCGCACAAAATATTGAACGAAGCCCTATTGAAAATAAATTATTCAAATAAATACGATCGTAAACTGGTAATTAATGCAACTTAAATAATCAACAGATTTAATGTAAAAATAAGGAAAATTTTGTAATCTTTAATGAACAAAAAAAAATATCCGATTGTGAACTGATGACGTATATGAGTACTATTCACAAATTATTAAAGTTGCGGGTGTGTAACAGTATAATAATATTAACATTAATTATTAACTACGTAATTCACGTAAAAGTATTTATCATAAGCGATATATTGACGTAAAATTTGATATAATATGGATATTGAATAGATAATCAGAAAAGTGAAGGAAAAGACAGGAACAAGTGGTCGCTCTCTCGCTTACAGATTGTCTCGTATTATCAAAACTAAAATTCATAATAATTTGTGGATTATGATTATGATATTAAATACTTACCTAGATGAGCGCCTATGTATAAATAATAGCGATACATAATTAGATTTACAATTACAGTTAGTCTTACATTTGTGTAACTGAATATATAAGTGAACGTTCTCGGTTTCTTTTAATGTGTATTATCATTATCAGTTTTTATAAACTGTTAACTATAGTTGCGTGTGTATTTGCACTGTTAGAAAAACCATTTTGATTTAAGAGAAATATTCTAGACTCAAAAAAATTATTTTGAACAGAATTATCCATGTCTTGATTCAGAAATCTCTTATTTAGTATCTTCAATTAATGCAATTAACTTCATTATCCTAGAATAATTTTCTTCTACTAAGAATAATTTTGTTTCCTTTTAAGAAATTTCGATATTTATAATTGAGTTAAGTTTTTTCATTTTAAATAAGCAAAAAGTATTTTTTATCTCAATACATTTAAAATTTTTTGGTGACATTACAAATAAGATAAATCCGAAAATTTTTGAGTATTCTTGATACAAAACGATAATATCATGAACCAATGTTACAAAAAAGTTTTTCGTTGAAATGATGATATTCTTGAATGAGAAATTTTTTTTTTCTATTTATTCTACAAAAAATGAGATTTTACAGAGAATATTTTTCTTGACTCAAGTAGTTTTTACTTCAGTGTAAAAGATGATACATATTTTGTTTTATTTTTCATTTTTTCGTTAAATAAAAATTAAAATATTACCTAATTGTCAAAAAGGTGTGATCGCGCTTATAAAAACCCACCCCACGAAGCATATGTATACGGAAAATTGAAAATTCAACATCAGAACTTTCTTTTAAATTTTTAACTGGAAGTTAAAAATAAAAGAAAAATATCTAAATTAAAAACCTTGATGGTTTTTTTGCCGAGGGGCTTAAATGGGTTGGTATTAATTAATAGTGTAACTATTTATAGAAAGCTTTATCGATACTGTATTACGATTAATTATTGTCAGTTTCGTTACATGTTGTATATCGTTACATAATTAGATACCAGGAGAGAATAAAAGGCACGCTGATATGTAAAAGTGCTGGTTACGTTTAAAATTTTTTTTAGTAAGCGAAAAAAAAATGTAAAGCATTTTATACATATTAAGCAATTTGTACAGGGAGAATGAAAATATTTGCAAAGTAATTTTTTAATTAGCGCTATTATTTAATTGGATAAAAGAAAAATGGCCAAGGCTCACTCGTGAAACGTGCTTTGTGGATGTGAATGTTTTCAAGACTGTTCAGTTTATTTGTTTTTTTTTTCTGTTTGATTTTTAATTATTATTAATTAAACACAAAAGGTGTCAATTTATGAGTAAGCAATTTTGTCTCGGTCGTTATCGTAAAAATCGAAAAATATTTATATGCGTTTTTGAATTTCGGAGTATTATTTGTTATACTTCAATTTTTCGAATTGTTAATTCGATGTTGTTGGAAATTTATATTATTGTAAATCATTTAATTAAGTATATTAGAAATTGATATTATTAATAATTTTAAACAATAAGTGATTTACAATTTTAATGCTAAATTAAAAATTTTTTTTATTCTCAAGACACCTACGTAATAAAAAATGTTCAAAAGTATATTCAAAAATTAAATAGCGGGCACCGTCCAAAATTATCTTATTTTGCCCCACACTTACGTCATGCAAAAAAAAATTCAAATTTATCAATTATAATCACTTGTTTCAAATTTGTTTAAACAAACCAGAAAATTTACTAATCATTCCGACGAATCAAAATATGTACTAAAGTTAAATTTGTCTTATTTAATTAAAAGATGACATAGTTTTGATACATGATATACATAGAGCATCTCATTTTAAATCAGTTATTTTTTCAGTTTATTTCTTCCAAATTGTGTCAAAATTTTGTATGTTTAAGATCTACACTAAAAAAAAAATTAACTCGAATCAAGAAAAAAATTCTTGAACCAAGAAAATAATTTTGAAGAAGCTCATTATCTTGAATAAAGACGAAAAATTCTTAAATCAAGTAAAATTTACTTTAACCAAGTGAAATTTCTTAGCTTAAGAATTTTTCAACTCAAACCAAGACGATGAAATTCTTCAAAATTATTTACTTGATTCAAGTAAATTTTTTTTCCTGTGTATAAAGAACATATTTTTATTTTTATTTACAACTTATTTTTTAGGTACATTTCTTCATAATTCTAGATTTATTTTAGGCAATTTTTTTCAAAAACATATCACGGAAAAAAGAAAAATGGAAAAATTACATTTTATGATGTAAACGTGACCCGTAGACTTGAGAATATTTAGGATAAAATTTATCTATGAAATATTCTTTAATCTTTATTAAAATTCCAAAGCAAAATTGAAATTTCTACGGGCGTGCTAAATTTTATTTACAAATCAATTTCAAATTTGGATTGATCTCAAAACTAATTTATATTTGTGTCAAAATATGAATTTCAGTCTTAAATTCATTTTGAATCAGAATTTCTTTTGCACGGGATGTAAAGAAAACTGGAAAAATTACGGTTTCAGATTGTAATTTTTACAGGTCTTATAAGAATTACATTGCACAATGTAATATTTACATTTTAATGTAATAATTACAATATGAAACTTTAATTTTTCCAATTTTCTTTCCGAGGGGCCATATTTACATTATATGATGTAATTTTTCCATTTTTCTTTTTTTCGAATAAATACATGACTAAGTCTAACAATTTTGAAAATAATTATAATCGCGTTTTTCATTGTTCTTAACAAACTCAACAAATTTTGAAACAATTCAAAAGATATCACCTAAAAAGAAACCGATTTGTCGTGTTATGTTCTATTTATATCTGTAATTACAGACAAAATAATCCATGTAAAAAATATAAAGCACGTAAAATTTTGACAATGTATTACTCGAATTGCCAAATTGGTAGTTTAATTATCATTATTTATAAATCTAGTGCGATGCAAGGACCTTCTCTAATTACTCGAATTAATAAATAGTTGAAGTAATAAATCGATTCATGATGTTCAATTGACAAATCCTCAATTAAAATATGTAATGCATAAATGGAATGGATAAATGTAACACAATAGATTAATTATATCTACGTATTATATCAATGATTAAGTTTAAAATTGTAAATCGTCATTACCAGTGAGCTAGAATATTTTCGATAAAATAAAATGTTAAAAGCCTTTATGTTTAAAATTATAATATTTTACTAAAATATATTAATAGCAGAATTCCTTTGACGGAATGCATAGAAAATTCAGTTGAAATTGTTTGTTATATTTTTCTTATTTACTGATATAAATATATATTATTGTTTATTTATGAACTGTTTAATTTACGTACATTTCGTAATTGTTTTAATTTTTTTTTTATTATTATTTTGTTAATATGGAGTGAAGTTGTGATGAACGAAAGGCAAATGAACAATGTAAAAATAATTATTAATTAATATAAATTAATCTTTAAATTAAGACATTGTAATTGTGACTATTGCTTGTTTTTATTATGTTTCCGTTCGAAAAAAAATTATTGTAAGTTTGGGAGAATCAGTGATGGTATTTCGTGTACAGAATAAGTGATTTTAATTAATAATTACAATAACGTTTGAAGCGTGAATCGTTGATTGATTATTATTAACATTACAGAATAATAAGTAAGGGAAGAAAATATACGTAAAAAAAAAAACTCGTCATCGGTAATTAAAATAATATTTAATAATTCATTTTTTACCATGTCACTATTTTTATTACGATTATACGAAGCACTTTCATCGTTTCTTGCCAACATAATTTTTGTATAATAATTGTTTTTTTTTTTTGTTATATTATTAGGCAGCTGCTTCAACAGAAGTACATTATTTTTATTATTTAATAACTAATTAATTAAAAAAAAAAAAAAAAGAAAACCGCTTTGGCAATATAAAAATGCTTGGCTTTTCTTTTGGCCGGATGCTAGCAATTTTTTAAATTTAATTATAGAAAAATTGTAATATAATTACATTTTATTTTAGATTTGTTTTGTAATAAATATTAAGCAGCTCAATAATATATTTGATTGTACATTTAATTGGCAATCTAAAAAATTCTTATTTAAATTATGTAAAACAATCGATAAAAAATAATTTAATATCTTTTATAAATAATTGTCTATTATAACGGTCATTTTTTTCATTAAACTTTTGCAAATAAACTATTCATAATATAATTAGCTCATCATCACATAAATACATAAATACATGAATCATCAAATTTTCCTGTCCAATATAAATATTCGTCTTAAATGTTGTTACGCTGTATATCCAAAGCCAAACTCAAAGGCGAATTTTATAAATTTAATCCATAATTTTCGATGTAAATATTAACATTGCCCATTATTATTAATATTATTATTATTATTATAAATAATAGACATTACAGCGAAGTGAGAGATTATGAAGAGCGTATTTATACTTAATAGAAGCTCTCATTTGCGAGTTAACAAAACATTTAAATGTATGTATAACATTTACTTTAAGCGATTCATAGTTGTTTTCCAATACCTACTTATACTTATTCATTAAAATGCAACTATTAAGAATAGATGTGGAAGGGAGATTTATTAAAATAATAATAATAATAAACGTAGAACAAATAATTATAAATCTCATGGCCACTTATTATTAAAGTTTAGTATTACGATTAAAGAAAAGAAGTGAAATGGGCTAAGATGTGCGAATTGATGATGAAATATAAATAACCAACTGGCAATTAATGTAAATGTATCCATTTTCCGAAACTTTATGTAGAATTATACTCATAAGCTATATCTATGATACACAAACGAAATAAAAACGTACATTAAATTATTTTATTGTTTTTTATTTTCTTGCATCACATCATTTTTATTTTTTAAATATAATAATTTAGATTTATAAATAAGGTAAAATATATGTACTCTCTTAAATCGAAATAGTGACTGTCGCTTATGAAATAGTGACTATTCACTATTTAGTAGTGAAAAGTATACCACTATTTAAATTAGTGATCTACTCTGCACTGCAAAAATAGTGAATAATCACTATAGTCACTATTTCGATTTAAGAGAGTACAGTGAAAAATTTTCCGTCATTGCATCAAAAAATTTTGTGTTCAATATTTAACACTTTTACTGCTCTCTTAAACTGAACCAGTAGAATTTCACTGTTTCACAGTTATAAGTATACCAAGTGGTATACTTATAACTGTGAAATAGTGAATATACCACTAATTTCCAATGATTTTAACTGTTTCACATTTAGAGAGTGTTGATTGAAGAAAAGTAGTGTTGAATTTACACACAAAAGAGTTAAATATTTAACACATAAATTATTATCACAAAACTTGTTGACGAAATTTTGACCTTGATCTAAGGTTATCCTAGCAAAAAAAATTTTAAACGTGTTACACTTTATTTTAATTATTCAAAAATCATGTAAAGATATTTTGAACATAACAAAAAAAGTAAAAGAGTTCACCCCAAAAGCTATTCCTGCAATTTCTCGCTAATTCAATACTTAAGTGCTCAAAATGGTACTTATTAAATTTCTGAGCTCTTCGAGCTCAAAGAAATAACTTTTCTATGCGAGATCTGATGACAATTCAATTTTTGCAAAACAGGGTAAAACCGACTTGCCGAATTTTCGATTTTTTAGCGGGAAGTTAAAAAAGTTCACTGACCATAAATTCCTACATATTTCTTATTTACAAGCATTCTGATTCAACCAGAAGGTTAGCTTTTATATTAATGACAAATGTTTTGTTAAAACTTCTTAAGATCTAAGAAATAATGTAAGAATCGATTTGAAAACGAGGTTACCGAAAAATTCATTTTTTATCACTTCGCATTTTTGAATTTTCGATAGTGTAAAAAATATCAATAATTTTGAAAAAAAAAAAGTTTTTTACAGAAAAATCTATCTTGATATTGTTATTGAGATTCTTTTCTGCCTATAAGTAATCGTAACCAATGAAAAAAAAATTAGGAAAACGGTTGACCCTGAAGGCCATCCCTGCAACTTCCCGCCAATTCTATACCTAAACGCTTGAAATTGCACTTATGACATTTAAGAGCTCTTCGAGCTCTTAAATACAATTTGTGTATTATTTTGAGCTTTCCGAGCTCAAAAAAATAGCTTCTGTATGCTTTTGAGCTCTTCGAGCTCAAAAGTTTGATAAAACACTATTTTTTTAATTTTCAAATCGCAATAACTTTTGAATGAATGAACCGATTTTCACGCGGTTGGCGGCATTCGACGCAGTTTTTTAAGCTTCATAAAAAGTCTTTGAGTTTATATCGACAGAGTGGAAAAATTCGGAGTAATTCCGAAGAGATTTCATCCAAGTCGAGAATCTCGATCGTTGTTGTTGGTGTTAGCGTTTTGACTGTGCCGATGTTTGCAGTGGCTGCCTTTACTGCATCTGTGAATGCCTTGCTGTCTTCGGTCTTTCGAGCCATTTCAAGGAGAACGCCTCCGTGTTTCGTCTTTTTAATAGACTTTATGTCTACGCCCGTCTCGACAGGGTTTACCTTGGCCTTGATTTCCTTCAAAATCGGTTCAACCGTTCAAAAGTTATAAGAGGTTTACACACACACACACACACACACACATACATACATACAGACATACAGACACCACCGCGGGGGTAGTCAGGGAAGCTTCCTATGACTTTAAAACGTCGAGATCTGATGAAAACTCGATTTTTGCAAAACGGGATGAAAACAATAACTTCCCGATTTTTGAAAATCTGAGATTTTTAGCGGGAAGTTAAAATTTCAAAATAAATTAAACCTTTTCCGATGGCTAATTTTTGTTTTTGGTATTTTAGAAATTTCTTATAAAATAATTTTGATTATTTTGTCAAAAATTTTTTGATTACAAGTCAGCAGTAATATTTGTTTCAATTTTTATTTCATCAAATTTTGAATTTGATGGTGCAAGTAGCATTTCTAAATTCTGTAGTCACGTCTTTTGTTATATTCTTTTTCAAGCCAGATTCAAGCTCATAAATAGATTAGAGGCACTTATTTTGAATAATATTTTCTAGGTATGACATTTTGAAGTATTGAGTAGCATAGTTAAGAGATCTTTTGTAAGTGTAATGAAACTGACTACCTGACATTTTAGTTCAAGTCTCGTAAGCAACAGATATTGTTGGCTTTCATTTTTACGACAGTATTTTCTATTCACTTGGTTCAAAATTAAATAAGTTTTATGATCATTTATTTCTTAAGTCAAGGGAAACATTCTTGAGCCAAGAATAATTTCTTGGTAATTTTAAGACTAAATTCAATTCGAAATCACATCTAATAATTTAAAAGCTTTAAAAAAAATATTTTCGATACCTCAACTTTTTCGTAAGTTATCATAATTATCGACAATTAGATGGGAGATATACAGACTTCACGGAAAAAACAAGATTTAACTGGTTTTGATGTCGAATGGAACCTAGTTCAATCTATAATGAAATAATGTACAAATGGTAACTACTTCTATGTAAATTGTAGTGGTGACATCTTCGTTGAACTGAAAAATGAAATTTTCATCATCAAATTACCTAATTTAATTATCAGATTAAATTGATAAATCAAATTTTATCCAGAATATTCGCGAAGAAAGTAGTATAAAATTCTGTTCATTATTATTTTAATTTTTGTTGAAGTGTATCGATTGAAATTTCACACCGACAATTTCTTCCTTAGTTTTGAATGTTTCCAATTTTACTCACACGAAATTCACTCTTGACGTCTGTTATCATCCAGAACGTATCAAATGAAAAATTTAACATTGTACAGTTAACTGAATATACATCAAAGCTTGTTAAAAAATTTATCACTGCATATAGTTATCCGATGAAGGACTCTAGGCACGTCGATAATCACTCACAAGTACTCTGCGTGATACGAATACTGTTATTCAATTTTTTATGCAGTATTAAATGCAATAAAATAAACTCTCTTTTTTTTTTAAAAGATTATTCAGTCTTTCTTATTTGCATTTATAGGAATCCGTGGGAAATGCATACATAGTTTCAAATGACTTTTAAAAAGGTCAAACTGCATACATATCACATGTATATTAACAGAATTATAATATAATTAGCACATTTTTCATAGCAATACAAACTGCTACTTGTCATTAGATTTTCAATAAATAATTTTCTACTACTTAATATTCCTTACAATTATTCAATATTCAATATTTGTTACAGATTTTCAAGTTCACAATTTTCTTTCGATAAGCAATTGATGTATATATTTCAAAAAACCATTTTTGATAAAAAATAGTGTTAGTTTGGGAAGATTATGTAAAGCTTGAAGAGAACCGAAAACAGATAGTAAATATCCAAATTATCAGCACTGAATACTTCTATTTTTAATTATGTATTTGTTTATTTCATTGTTTATAAAAACAATTGATTTTCTACATCAGAACCCAAATCCATTGAGAGGATTAAACAGAAATAATTTTCTGAGAATCAATTCAACTAATTTGGTTGAAATAAAAGAATCGTTTTTTAGAATATACCGCTGTGCGAAATGGACTGAATGAGAAAAGAATGAACCAATAAGCTTTCTCTATTCAATAGATAAATTGATTTTAAAAAAGGGCAAAAAAGAGGCAAGAAAGAATACAACTCAACCAAAACTTGTTTTATCTAATACTCTGTTTAATATTTTTTATAATTTTATGATACTTTCGTTAAAACTGTATTAATTATTAGTTGGTAGTAATTCATTAATTTGTATATTATGAGGAATTCATTCATATTATATTATGGTTTTACAAAATTACGAGCACATAAATTTTTATTGCAAAGTAGAACGAGTTATGATGTCTCTTTTTTGATTTGCTTCTATACTGTTTTGAATATCATTCCTCTTCATTTTAATATTTTAAAAAATGTTTTCATATTTATTCTACTCGCTATTGGCATTACTTATTGGCATCTTCATTCGTCAAAGTAGGCATTGCAGTAAATAAGAAAGAAAGGGTGCGGAATTACAGTGGCGAAGATCGTTGCAAAAATAGAGAAAATAATAGAAGGTGCAGCAGTCAAGTTACAGGTTTACCAATGTATTTCAGTCACGTAAAGAAATTACAGCAAATAATAGTAGTAGCACAATAATTATACTTGATAACTTTATCAAAAAATTATACAATTACTACTGTGGAATGAATGTACATACAAATGTATCATTATCATTATGTATGTACTTAGTTGATTATTCTGCATTTATTTATTTACATTTACATTAAATAAATTTTTCATCTTCATGAATATTACATTACTATGCTTCGTATAAAAATTAAACGACAAAAATTTTTTGATAATAACTAAATTGACTTATTTATTAGTAATGTAGCCACACTAAAAAAAAAAAATAACTTGATTCAAGAGAAAAATTCTTGAACCAAGAAAATAATTTTTAAGAGTTTCATTGTCTTGAATCAAGACGAAAAATTCTTGAATTAAGTAAAATTTACATAAACCAAGAAAAAATTATTAGTTTAAAAATTTTTTTACTCAAATCAAGAAGATTAAATTCTTCAAAATTATTTATTTGATTCAAATAAATTTTTTTTTCTGTGCAGTAAATCAACTGTTAAGTTTGAAAAGAAGAAAATATAATAATTTTTGAGATATTTCTTAATTTCAAGTGAAATTTCAAAGGATACAAAAAATCCTTTAAAATTCTAAAATAGTCCTATAAAATTCTAATATGAGCCAAATTATTCCTTAGGTCTATTCTCTACATGTTAGAAAATTAATAAAAATAGCAATTACTTTTTTGATGACTTTGCTCCGATAGTGGACCTTTACTTTCACTTGCCTCAAATTGTTAATTTCATTTCTGACCACGCAATATACTACTTCTCGATCATAACTGAAAAATTTATTGTTATTAAGGTTGAGTTATTTTTAACAAAGAACTTTTATTCTAATAGTAGTGGTTTTTCAAATTTACTTTATTGTAAAAAATCGATAAGTACACAGAAAAAAAAAATTTTCTTGAACCAAGAAAATTATAAGGAAAACCGAAGTTATTTTGGAGCAAGAAGAAATTTTCTTAGCTTAAAAAAATTTAACTTCATTCAAGAAATTTTCAGTCTTCCTTAAGATTTTCTTGATTTAAGAAAATTTACGCTTGACTCAAGACTTTCTTTCGTTCTGTGTAGTAATAGAAAATGAATAGAACTTATCACTAAAGTTTTTTCAAAGTCTTTCATTGTTAAATTAAAATCTTTAAATCAAAAAATTTTAATCTTTATAGATTATATGATACTGTAATTCTCAACTGACATTGAGAAAAAACTTATCATTTTTATAATTTTTTTAACAAATTAATAATAGCAAGTAAAATTTATTAAAAAAATCTTATTTTGATAAGTTCTAAAAAATTATAAATACAATTCCAGTGTCATCTGCAAACATAATTTTGATGCAAGCAGAATATTAATAAAGAAGATAAAAATTAATTAATTAATTTTTTTAATGGATTCTTGAAAATATGTTGACATTGATGTATTGAAATTTCTCAATCATCACCTACCTAGTTTGGTTATTTATTAAAAAAAAAAAATTTTTTTTCTTATAAATTTAAAAATTTTTCAACAATGATATAAACTGAATTTTGCATAATTTAATGATGTGACATACAAGAAAAATAAAATACCTGTATCTTATTGCATGTTCGTCGTATACAGCACCATATACATATACCAGTCAAAACATATGAGTATTACGTTAAAGTTTATCTTGTGGGTAGATTGATCCACCGGCAGAAATCTGTAACTTGACAACATGACAAGTTCTTGTGGAGACGAAACGATAACCACAATGATAATGTAACGAGCGAATAAGATAAGGAGGTCGCTGAGATTCCCCTTCCAAAGTGACGTCAAGTGACAAAGCCGACGGCACGCATCTCTACAGAAACATTTCGACAAACTCTCTACATTTACCAGCTCTTTTTTTTTTTATTGTAAATTATAACTCGTTCAACCAAAAAATCACGACAGCCTTACTTGGCTGAAAGCACAGTACTTACCGTACAAGGCTTCATAATTTCTTGTCTACGACACTGTTATTGCTCTTGAAATTTATACTGTCGGATCAAAAGTATTTCTGCTTCGTTAATGGCTAAAACTTAATTAAGTATATTATAATGAATTTAAATTTATATATAAAACATCAGTCATAAACATTAAGTACTAACTTTTAACAACTTGGATATACTCTTTGATGGATGGGAAATTTTTATATTATTTAAATGTCCTCTACTTCGATGCATAAACAGTCATAATTATGAAGACATTATTCTTCAATGATGAAGTCAAAAAATTGTGAGCTACTAATCTTTAACATTCTACTAAAAAAATTTAAAAAAGTTGACAAATTATTAATTTAATTTTTTTTTACTAAAGATATTTTGGACCAAGAAATTATTTAATTTTTCAGCCTTCAAAATATAATTTTTGGATTAATGAACAAATTCTCATGCGGAGAATCAAAAAATTCTTGAGTCAAGTTTTTTTTAGTCAAAATTATTTACTCTTGATTCAAACAATTTTTGTCTTTCGAATCGAATATTTCATTAAGTCGGAGCAAGAAATATTCTTTTGAATGAAAATAAGAATATTTTTTCTTCAAAGAATTTTGTATGTACACAGAAAGAAATAAAGTCTTGAGTCAAACGTAAATTTTCTTCAATCAAGAAAATCTTAAGGAAGATTGAAAATTTCTTGAATGAAGTTAAAATTTCTTGAACGAAGTTGAATTTTTTTAAGCCAAGAAAATTTCTTCTTGCTCCAAAATAACTTCGATCTTCCTTACAATTTTCATCGTTCAAGAAATTTTTTTTTTCTGCGTACTTAATTAAATAGCCTGCACTATTTTGATACAGAATGTTTCAATTCAATTATATTGACTTATTTAAAACCCTAAAAAATATTTCTCACGCTAATAAATAAGTATACTTAGTTTGGTTTATTTGAACTAAAAAAAAAAAAAAAATTTTTTTCGTTAAAAAAAAAGTCTCGACTCTTAGAAATCATTTTGAAGAATTTTATTACTTTAGAAAAATTTTCTTTACTTAGGATCTGCTTAATTCAAAATAATCTGATTATTTAAATCTTATTTATTTCATTTCACGATTTTTCGCCAAAAAATTTTTTTCTTAATAGGAAAACTATTGCTATTAAGATAACTTTCAAAGTAAAAAAGTTTAAAGAAGTCGATATAAAAATAATAACAAGAACATTCAATGATTAGAAAATTTTAAACAAAACAATAAACAATTAAAACTTCTAAAAAGAACATCATTTCGTTGCTCAATAATTTTCCTTTTATTATTTTCAAGAAGCACGTACATTAATGAGAATCTAGTAATCAAATTATAAACGGTTTAAGTTCGGAATTGAACGAAAAGGTTGAAAATGAAAGGATTAAATAGGTGGAAATACAAAAGATATTGCTAATTTAATTTTCTTGTAAGCCAAAGGCTATTCGCAGGGCTGGTTGCGCGCTAGATATGCAGTATAACTCTGTACCAAACTATATAAATTTAACATGGTACAGTGTGTATATAGCCTCCAACGCATGTTAGACACGGTGCAAATAGCCATATCGTTCTTTCCCTCGTAGCTCACTATTACTATATATTAGTGCGAGTCGTATAGTGAACCCAATTAGAATCGTATCTTTTACATTACATTGTGAACTCGTTCGTAGTCATGCTCTTACGCTATAGTATATATAACCCGTGGTTATCCGCAAAGATATAAAATGTCAGGCCAAAGACGACGCCTACACAAAGCGTGATAATTTTAGTGTAACTATCACATAAGTCCTTACCTGAAAGCATACGTGTATCTTTTCCTTTTTCTAATGTATTTTCATTTCTACTGTTATTCTTTCTTATCACGATCACTTTACTACATGATTTATGCATTGTTATAAATGAAAATTTTATTTTATTTCAAGAGCAACAATTTATTCTCACAGTCCCAGACACTGATTAAAAAATAAGCTTAATTCAAGATAAAAAATTTTGAACCAATTAAAATTTATTTATATCTAGAAAAATCTTTAAGTTCAAGAATTTTTTTTTAATCAAGATTTATTCTCTTGAATCAACTTGATTTTTTTTTATCATAGATAATACTCGAGTTTTCAAATTTCCGCTAAAAAAATTCTTAATTCTAAAAATACGTGTCGTAGATTTATTAAAATAAGACATGTGTAAATGTGCTCAAAAAAAATATTAGATTGAAGTGATAAAATGTTTAATTCAAAAAAATATTCATAAAGGCTTCAATTATCTCCTAAGACAAAAGAAAAACTTTGTTGAGTAAAAAAAATTTTTTTGAACCAAAAGAAAAGTTTTAATTTAAAAATATCTAAATTTTTATTTTAACACAAAATTATTGAGTTTGTGGCATTTGAAAAGACAGTTGAGCTACACTGAGAGAAAAAATTTCTTTTAAGAAAAATGAGCAATGTTGTGATAAAAAAATTAATATGTTGAAAATTTTTAACAATTTTATTTCTTAGCTACAGGAACCAAAATTTTTCTCACAGTAATTTTCTTGTTGAAAAAAAGTTTTCTATATTCGGAAAAAACAATTTTGGATTCGCAGGGTGTCTATCGAAAAAAATTTTTTTAAATTCAGCATTTTTTACTCAGCTGTAGATTTTTCCCAAAATTAATGAATAGAAAAAAAGTTCTAGCCATTAACTTTAAGATAAATTTACAGCTGTGCAAAAATAAATTAGCACTTCACAAATCATTTAAAAATCGTTTCAAAAATGTCCTATAAATGTTACAAATTTGTTTTCAAAACATTCTAAAATTGTCCAAAAAATGTTACAAAATTGTTCTAAAATTATCCAAAATTTGTTCTTAAATTTCAACATCGATTCTTAAATTATCTTAGAAGTATTCCGAAAATTAAAAAAAAGTTCTTAAAATGCACTATTTGAAAATTTCCGATTATTTATGTGGTGTTCCAAAATTGTCCAAAAAATGTCCCTTATTGTGTCACGTTTGGATATCCATGCCTACTTTTTTAGTAAGGCATTTTTGGGACAATTTTTTTTTACACGGGTAATTTTATTGGATGATTAATAAATCAAAAATAAATTATTCGGGTATTTATCTCGATAAATCTACTTGCAATTGCTTCGGACTCAGAAATAACCAGATATTTTAGAGTTGACCTGCAGGGCCGACCGTTTTTAAAATTTTTTAAGACACTCGGCGCCTTTTTTAACCCAGAGAGATTCGTTTACTCGGTGAAAGTCATAGATCCCTTTGTACTTCTACCCTTCCTCCACTAGTTGAACTTACATTTTTAACCAAAAAAAGAAACTTTCTCTAAGAACTCTTGCAATGCATCAGTTGGACATTGTACATCCCTTAGTCAACACCTTTTCTTTTTTAATTTTCACTGGTGATGTGTACCTCTATTTTTTTTAATTTAATTAACCGCAAAAGTTATTTATGTGTTGATAATTCAGGTTGATTACTTAAACAATGATAATTTAAATAAATGATTTTGATTGTGTGAAGTGCATTAAGCTAAGATCATATAAAAAATTGTAAATTATCAGCAGAATTAGAGTGTCGCTAAAATTAAATTGTTGGTGTTGTTAATTGACAAAACAAGTGCAATATTAAACATTAATGTTACAAAACATAATTCAAGGGAGTTATAATCGATAGAGTTATTTACTGATAACAGATTTGTCGACGCATAAACATTAAACACCGGCATTAGAGAGCTGATCCGAATAGCTATGGCCCGGTATGTTATGCATACTCTGTAAACAACATGAGACCGATAGCTATTCAGCCGGGCATCTATTTTCACCATTACATATTGATATACGTACTCTGCTTATCGTACAGTTTGGTATTTTGTAAATAACCTTCTGTCGGTTTTATCATTGTAATATGTAACTCAAACTAGGAACGGGTGGATTCTCAGAAAATAAATATTATTCAAACAAATAAACTTTCAATTTCATAAGAATTATTATTTATTCAATAAATTCTCCTTAATGGAATTTTAAACATAATATTTTTTAAGAATTTTTAAAAACAACTCATAATTAATGCTTAATTATATTTTAAATTATTGTTCTAAGTGATAAATTTACGTCTTAAAGTTCATTTATTTTTCAGAATAACTCTTTCTCATTAATATGTTTTTCGCATCAAATTTCAAACATTATTAACGATATAGTTTTCTATAGAAATTCATCAAATATTTTTTGAGTTTTAAATAGAATATTAATATTTATAATCACAATTATGTGCTTTATTTTTATTCTATGTTATCTACTAAAGACAGAAATTGACTCTAATAGTAGAAGAAACACTCACAATATGTATAACAATTAAATTTATCTCATAAATATTGAATGAATTTAAAAGAAAAATTGAATTTGTACTAATAAACTTTATGATCAAATTTTAAATCATTAACAATACACAACTATCAAGTTATGAAAATAAATTTAGCAGATATTTGATCATTTTTAGAATTTTTTTTAACAAATAAATTATGGCAAAAAAAATTGACATTTAGAAATTTAAAAAAATGAAAAATGCAATTTTTTTAAAATATATTGTTCGAACTAATTTTTTTTTTATAAAATTTAAAAATTCTCTAATGACTGCGAACTTTAATGTCTTTATCAAGTTAAGTCTTAAAAAAAATCATGAAACGTTAAAATTTTTTTCAAGCTTCTAATCTGGTCTATTTTAAAGTCTTGAAAGTCACAATTCTTCCTGAAATAATTGATCAAATTTTGATGAAATAATTTTTAAGGTGAAAACTAAAATTTTGCGTGACGTAAAATGCAAGAATTTAGCAGTAACAACTTTTAAAAATTTTTCAGTTTTTTATTTTTGAAATGAAACTGCAGGGTCCAATATGAATTTTTTTGTTGAAGATTTTATTTCATTCAGTGTATACAAATTAATTTTCTAATTACTTTTCTATTGGGTGTACTACGTATTTTTCGATTTAATAATTTTTTATAAAATTATTGTTAAAAAGTAAATTAAAAACATTTACTACTTTTAATATAGTTAAAATTAAAGACCACAAATCTTCATAAGCACCATCTTTTTGACAAACATAAAAAATATAAATGGTCAGTAGCAATCACTTTCATCAGTTTCGTAATTTGACGAAGAATATCGCATGAAAATGAATATTTTAATTAGCTCTACTTAGACAATATTATTTTGCTACTAAAAATTTCAAACGCTGAAGTAAATTTAATTTTAAAAAATAAAAAAAGTAGTCTTTGATCAAAATTTAATTTTACTTGATAATTTTAAATCTCATACTGAAATGAAGTCTGACTTTGAATAGCTTTGAAGTCAAACTACGTGCGTACATAGTTATTAATTTAATTGACCACTTAAAGCTTCAGTTCAGCCCGTACATCTTTGACTGCAGAATAACAAATAAGCTATTGTATACTATAGTGTATGGAAACGAATGTAAGCTTGCTGGTGTATCAAGAAAAAACAAAAATGAAATAACTCTCTGCTGCTTACATAATGCAACATATTTATATCAACAAACCACACGCAGTACTGGAGGTATTACGGGTAGTAAGAGATTGCCTTTCGATTGGCAAGTACCGTCGCACGCCTCCTATGTATAACTCGTTACTTTGTATTCATAATAAGTGCGTCGTAAAAGTACAAAAACATATCCATTTGCCGATACCATTCGCTATATGCCGGCAAAACGTTATTGTAGTATTATAAGCAGTGCCGTTAAACACGTGCTCTACACATGTTTTCATGCGTAAATAATTGTGACTTTAATCTATTTTTTACTCATTATTTTATATACTTCAATAAAATATGAGACAACATTTATGTCAAACTTGTCTTTATTCATCGCTGCGATTATTTTGATTCAACTTGATTTAAGTTCTTTTAATTTATACAACTCATTTATCTAGAGATTAATACACATTAAAAATTTATTAAAGCATTTTTTTTAATTACAAACTTTATTGTAAAATATTAGAAATTTATAGACACATAATGTACAGGATTATTAAAACCGCTGCGTCGGGCGAAACAGCCAAGCGTGTTTCTTTATTTGTTGGATTTACCCCTCAGTAAGATATTGTAAACTTACATTTTTTAATTTTTTCTTTGATCACTAAAGATTCTAACAATTATAAAAGTTTTATTAAAGCGTCTCAATTGATTTATCCATCGATTGAGTTGTTCACAGGACAATAATTAACAATTAAAGAATATTAATAGTATAATTTTTCAGGCTGTCAAATGTCAATATCATTCACAGAATGTGACGCGTACGGGACAATACCAATTTATTTAAGATCATCTAGACGAAAGATTATGAGCGAGGCGCCATTCAGTCACGAGCGAATACTATTCGTATCAAATACATATCTACCCTACTCTAACTCGTACCATTTGAATTCTATGCAGAAGCACACGCCGGATGGCGTATTGATCTTCCTGTAGCAACATATATCCGTGCTTTTATACAAGCACAATCCAACTTTTGGCGACTGAAGGTCTATATTTCCCTAGGGTAAACTATATTTTATTATTTCTATAAACACATTTCTTTTGGATATATTTTGTCTTATGCATTCATATTTACTTTACTTTTTTTAAGTCTAAGTATCTTTGGATAGCTTTTTCATCCGGTACTATTTTAAATTATGTAACAACTTATCCCATAAAAATAACTCCTATATACATTTTAGAATATTCTTTAATTATCCTGAATGAAAAGAAGGTACAAAAATATTATTACAATGTGGTATAGAAATGTTTCTATGTGCTTTTTATAAGGGTTAGTGCAAAAAATCGACTGTTATTTTCTCAAATTTGTCATGAAAATATGTGATAGTTCATCATGTTTTAAAATTTGTCCATAAAATCAGCTCAATACAAAAATATCTAAAAGTTGCTCGATATTTATGAAATTCGTACAATAGTCAAAAATAGAATTTTTTTATTTTTAATCTTTTCTCATTTTTATCCTAAAAGTTCTTTATATTTTGAAAATTTTGAATAAAATTTTGAGTTTTAAAGATTGCTGAAAATTTTTTTAACCGTTAAAGAAGTGTAGGTATATATCGATGAAAAAAATTAACTTGATTTCTCCAAAAAATTTTTGGATAATCTTAAATTAATAAAATTTTTAAACATTTTTTACTTGATTTTAGCTAATTTTTTTAGAAATTCATTTCAAGTGTTTCCAAATTTAATGAAATAACTTGAAAGAATTTCAAGGGAATTGAAAAATAAAAACTTTTAAGGTAGCCGAAACATTTTTTGAAAATTAATTGTCAATTGAAATGTGTAGAAAATAATTCTTTTTTTATTTTCCATTTGTGTCTTATATTTTATTTTCATTCTTGAACTCGGATTATTATTTGGATTACTTTTATATTTATACTTACATTTTACTTGAAAACATCATAAGTACACAGAAAGAAAAAAAGTCTTGTTAAGCGTAAATTTTCTTAAATCAAGAAAATCTTAAGGAAGAATGAAAACTTCTTAAATGAAGTTAAAATTTTTTGAAAGAAGTTAAATTTTTTTAAGCCAAGAAAATTTCTTCTTGCTCCAAAATAACTTCGGTTTTCCTTATAATTTTCTTGGTTCAAGAAAATTTTTTTTTTCTGTGTATGTCCATTAAAAGTTTCAAAAATTTTCAAGCGCCCCTAAGAATTAAACTATCAATTCGAAATTTTCAGAATATTTAGTATTTTTTATGTAAAAAATAGTACAGTAACAAAATAAAGAATTGAAAACGAGAACTTCCATTTCGTCCATTAAGGATATTTTTAACAATCTTTAACGACCCCTAAAAATTTTTAACCCTAAGCTTATTTTTAAGAGAACTCTTAAAAAATGATAAAATAAAATATTTAGATTCCTTTGCGCTATTTGAACTTACATAAAAACCGAACTTATACAAAAGAAATCAGACAAGTAGTGTGTAAATAATTCTTGACAATTTTACTAGTAAATTCTGTGTGAATTAATAAAGATGATTCATTACAATTAAATGATTAATTAATAACCAAATTTAAAATCCGGAATTATTAATGAGCCTTAAAACAAATTACAATTCAAACAATTAGTCAATGATTAAACAGTTTGAGTAATTTAGTAAAGTTAAATGAGTTAAATGAGTCATCTTGAGGATCTTTTCTCAAAGCGCCACTCTGTCTAGTCAGCTTAAGCGTTGCTACCGATGGTTTATATTTAATTCAGATTGTTTTAACAAGCGATAAACAAACGGTGTAACAGTCGGGTAAAGCTTAAATTAGTCTTAATACCATTTCAAACGCACACTCTCATTTATGAAGATGATCAGGATGGTACCCGGTAAGTTGTCAATGTAGGGGAATACACCCCGTCAGGGGATTTACAACAGTGGGGATAAAGACTATACAAGTGGGGGAATCCCAAAGTACGTTAAGCCCCAAGCACCGCCCTGAGTAACCAATGGGCGGGAATCCCGCCACAATTTATTACTGAATCCTGCGCCGACATCTATCGGTTACGAAAAATACTAATATTTATCTCTCTTGCAGTTTCCGTGGCCATTACGTTACAATGATTGGCTGATATTGTGACACCACGTAAATCAGACCATGTTTTCAAGTGCCTTTTATAATTGCCCTCTGTTAATGTACATCGTAATTGAGTGTTACATATAGTCTGATATGCTGATTAATATATGATGTCGCTCACTCGGCTTTTTCCTTTGAAGTCTTACCACTGAATTAAGTAGACATTGATTTACAGTCAAATAGTTTCACAAAAACATTCAATCAAAAACTAAACAAACAAATTTTAGATTCACTATTGCTGACCACACATTTTTTTGTAAGAAAAAATTTATCAATTAAAATAACTTACGTAAAATGCACTCCGCCCATTTATTAAAATATTTTCATTGTTTTTCTGACTCAAGTTCAAATTTAATTAAAATTTTATATACTAATGTTAAAATTAAATTATTTAATTACAATTGGACTATAGACACTCGCTTAGTATCCTCGATCATTACTTTAGGAATTATTACCATGGTCGCTCTGTAGTAAAGTTTTCAAAGCATCTTAACGATCAATTGATCACGAACTGTAGATTTATTACCTTATTCAAAATATTCGATTACCGATATTATAGACATTTTCTTAACAAAATTTACCGGTGTCAGCATCATTAGATACGGTAGCACTTGAAGGTTTCTCAATTATCGACACTTTACCATTTTGTCAGGATATTTTTTCTCAAACATGAAATGCCATAGTATACATGTAAAATACAAAAAAAAAAAATATATATATAATTTACATCAAAAGCTCATTCACACATATTTAATTATTGTCGTTTTGTATATAAATGCCATACTTTTATTTACTCATAATTATTTTTTATGGTCATAAAAAAATACGAGATTTTATCTTACGATTAATCAAAAATAACGTAAAAGTTTAAGAAGCTGGATGAATTAAATTTATTTGGAGCTTTACTGTGTCAAATAACACGCTCCTACATCAATCTAAAGTTAAAATGTAAACTTTTATAATCATAACTGCTATTTTACTTGAAAAGTTGAGATCAATAACAGGCTATCTGGGTTATTACTGCCGGGAATTTTTTTAAGAGACGGTAGTGGGTTTGCTGGAGGCATCACTCGACTTTATCTTATCTTTAAGTATCAACATTGTTAATTTTTACTATGTTCGAGTTTTAAATCGTTTGGGCGATAAAGTTTACGGGCAATAAAAACTAATTTAAATCACGTAGCGTCGTCAGTTTAGGTTTGTTGTGATTTAAATCCTTTATAGTGCTTATAGCGGTATAGAATGAAAACATGGTTTTGATGGTTACGTTGGTTTATGACTATTTTAACGAGCACGGCTGCACGCAACTCAACGTTAAGCCAGCCCTACCAAACGCACTCACTAGTTTAACATTTTTATAGTCGGATTTATTATCTGTTACCTTCTTATATGATGAGGTGATAACAATTATTGTCAGTTTGAATTCGGTCATAAATCTGTAACGAAGGAATTTTCATCGGCTGTTGCTTTTCATTCGCAATTGCCGTTAAAGATTTCATCTATTTATTTCAGATTACTTCATTTTGCATAATATCGTTTATCGTAAAATAATGTTTTATGTTGCGCGCATAATTTTGTATACTTAAGACAACTGCTCACAGATGGAGCTGTATTAAGTGATTCCTTAACTTCCGTCGATATTGTTTTATATGATGGTAAATGAAGTCCTTTCTGTAATTGATTCTGCTTCAGTAACCGTCCGTAGCAAATTGAAGCCAACATGAAAGATATATTGTTGCAAATATGTACTTGCAGATCATCAAGGTTAATGATTGAGAGTGAAAGATGAACCAAAGATATTTTAACACAACAATTATATTATTTTCTGATTATAATTCTTAATTAAGACAATCCTCTAAGACCTGTTTTATCATTGAAGCATGGATGCAACAGGATGTCAAATTGATGTCTACTTGAATGCAAAATAATACGGTTGTCTTTTTACTTTTTTTTACCATATTTTAGTCAACATATACCCCTAGGTTTGTAAAGATTAAGATTTAATAATGTACCTTCTAGAAAATAGTCTTTTTTTCAATTAAATTTAAATCTTAATTTATAACAAAACATTTTCTCAAATTAACGACTAGGATTTTTTCAGAAAAAAATCATTTCCGTTTTTTATAAATAAATAGCTTCATCGGAAAAAAATTAGTCTATTATGTTATTTTTACAAATTTTCGGGATAATTCACTAAAGGAAACGTTTTACTAATCGACATCCGCACAATTACTGCTTCGGTAGATTCAGGTATCATTGGAGGAATAATTTATTTAAGTGCACGGAATTTCTAGTAGGTGGCACCACAAGAGTATTTTTTTTTTTTTATTAATAATGAACTAGATCAATTCAAATAAGCCGTGATCAATTAATTTAATGTGATCAAAATTAAATAAGTTATATTCAATAAATATGATTTATTCTTTATTCATTAAAATTTTTTTCACATCATTATTTACAGTCAGAATGCTATGAAATTATTTTATAGATATGAAATGAAATTTCTTAGCATTTTGTAGAACGATAAATTCAATTTAATCCCACAATTAATCGCGTAATATGTCAAAATGTTCTACAAAACGCTTATTATAACAATTGAATCTATTATTTGTAGCTGTTGGCCATGAATATGTTAGTTACTTTGAAAAAACTAATCCATTTTGGCTCATAATAAATTGAAAAAAAAAATTTTTTTTTTAATTTTAGAAATTACCGACGGAATAATTTCTTTTTTGTAAAATAATTTATTTAATCAAGACAAAAACAATAAATAATTTATTTTTTTTACTTCAATTAGTTCTTGTTGTATAATTTTTTTTTTGTGATTATTGTTTTTATGACTAATTCAGGCTCGGACATCACTAGTGGCCGCTGATCACCACTCCGAAGCCCGAGTTGCAATATAAAAAAAAATAACTTAAATCATAAGTCAAAAACTAAAAATGATAGAAAAAAAATTATTGATAAATTTTATCCTAAAACAATTTATTTTATCAAAAACGAATTGTTTCATAATTGTTAATTTCGAAAATTCTTTTTTTGTTCTTATTATTGTGAACCAAAATGGTCCAATCTTTAAATTTTGACTAAAGTATTCATGCACAAGAGACAAATTGTAGCAAAAATCACAATTTAGTCGTACAAATTTGGATATTTCTTACTGTCATAGGCATTTTTACAATCTCACATTGTAAATTTTGAAATGTAAGATTATCAAAGAGATCTTATTAAAAGTTTGGTCCTGGCGGATTACGATGTGACAATTATGATTTTTCCAACATTTCTTTTTTTTTTTTTTTCGTAATTTCAGCAATTAAAAATACATTAAATAACCTTACTCTACATTTTAGAATTTTTTTTTTTTTTTTCAGAATTTTGTTTATTAATGCCAAGGCTCAGGCCAAATGGCAAATTTCATTACATAGTAAATACATTTGATACATAAATAAATATATTTGTGAGTACATAGAACAACTACATAAACAAGAATATTTTAGATAAATTTAGGTAAATTTGCTTTAGGATTACGTCCGTATTCATTTGGTAAATTTAAGATCTTAATTTCACTTTTATTTATAATTAGTTCAATTATAATTTTATGTATTGCTCTGAGTTTATCCTAATCACGGTCACATTAAAGAATTAAAATTTTGACTTAGTAAATAGTGATTGAGATTTCAATAAATATTTTATCAAATATTTACTCTTCATTTGAGGTTATTCTATCCGTCGAGATTCAATAAATAATTGAAGACTTCTTTTTGAAGACTTGCAAGCTGCTCGAATTTACAATTTCACGTGGAAGTTCTTCCCAGAGTCTTATTACTGTCACCAAAAAAGATTTTTCCAAGTAGTTCATAGAAAAAGGAGGTATGTTTTCTGGCAGCTAATCGATTTGAACGTGGAACGTCTGTTTCTTCAACAAATAAGTCACGCAAATACTCCGGTTTTCCATTCTCTAATAATTTATATAAGTAGCAAATTGCATAATATAATCGACGATATTTAATTGTAAGCCATCCTAGCTCTTATATTTTAATAATGTTCTATTGATAAATAAATGGAAAATTGTATTAATTACCTAACTATTACTCCAAACAAAAAACAAAAATCCAGTAAATTTTTTTCCAAAAGTTAATCTAAAATACTCAAGTGAATAAATATAATAGTACGTTATAACAATAATAATTGTTGATAGTTTTCAGCAACAACGCAATCATCCTTGAGTTAAAAATAAACAATTAGACATAAAATACGCAACTAACATAAATTACAAATGAATATCTGTTGTACGGCTAAGATTATCATGAGGAAATGGACTAGGACGATCAACATTAAATATATTAGAGTAGGTTGATGTTTACTCTAAAGCATGCTTTTTTAACAATGTCATTTATTACATTTACGAGGTCGTGAAGGATATAGAGTGAGTATCTTGAGGTTGCTTCATCGTCACTTTAAATCCCGTTACTCGATCGTAAAAGACTTTGATGACCGTTGGTGGTGTCTCGACGATACCTACGACGGCGAGAGCGGAGAGCGGAGAGCGGTGACTCCCATAAAGACAGGGAGTTTCCTGTGTATACCAGCCCCTACTAGTCGGTAAACGGGCATGACATTTACGTACCCACTTACCAATGATCGTTCTCATAATCTTTAATAGACTGGGAATGTGAAAAAGATAGAATATAACAATTATCAAATTATATTATATAACACAATTGGTTTTATTTTTACTGCCACTGTTACAATCATTTTTAGTACAGCAATAGGGTGAAGTGCTTTAAACCTACGACTGAGAAATAAAGAATAAACGACACATGATAAACTTGTCATACACGAATCTGTTATGTCTATTCTCTTTATGTAATTGTGACATCGTAACAATGTAAACAAAGTGGGAATATAGTTTTTTATGGGATAATTTTATTGTCTGGTAATCATCATCAATATTCCACATCGACTCTAAAATACATTGTAAAATACATAAAATCGGTACACTGGAAAAAAAAAAAAAAAAAAAAACTTTGATTCAAGAAATATATTATATTCAAGATTTTACTCATGCTTTGAGACATTCAATTTTAATAAACTCTTGGGTGCACAGTAAAAAATTTTGCATCAATGCATCAAAAAATTTTGTTTTAAAATTTTTGTGTTAAACATTTAACACTTTTGGGTGTTAATTTAATACTTTTGTGTGTTAATTCAACACAATAAATGTTAAATTTATACATAAAAGTGTTAAATCTTTAACACAAAATTTTTTGACGCAAAATTTTTTCTGTGAGAACAGCAAAAAGTTCTTCATTAAAAAATTTTACGAATTTGAATCAGCATTTTATTTTATTTTGAAACAAGATACACGGAAAAAAAAAGTGGCTTTAAAATCTCATCAGATAATACAAAAATTGTATCAGCTGTGAAGTCAATAAAGGTGAACCTAAATTTACATCACCCGGTGATACAATTTTCGTATCTAATGTATTTGAAATGGAACTAACTTGACTTTTGATATACATACCCTCAAACCTTAAAATAAATTTTTCAAGACAATATTCTTTTAGCATTGAACATACAAAATCATCGTTCATGTTATTTGCACGCTTTTTTATAACAAATTTTTAATAAATAAAAAAATACATACGACTCAAAATATCAACAACAAACATAACCTATACGATATTCAGGCGCATGCGTGTAGGGCACGCATAATTTACTTTACTGTGATGTGAATACATCACGGTGATACAATATTTGTATCACTTCAATCCGAAAATAACACCACTCGTAAATCGGATTTTTACATCGTTTGTGGTGCAAATTTTAAATCATATTTTTTTTCCGTGCATAAATTTTGTCTAACAATTTTTTTCTTTTCGATTAAGACACGCAATAATATTTGTCATAAATATTACTGACTTGTTTAAAAAATACCAACAAATTTTTGGATTTCTATTATTTTGAATGAATAAATTAGTTCTTGAACTTGAAGGAAAAAGTTTTTGAAAGAAAAAGAAATTATTGTTCATTTCTAAGATCTATTCTTGAATGAAGAGTTTGATTGCATCGATCGAAAATGATATACTTTTGATGGAGGATGTATAGAATTCTGAAGTTAAGAAATCGAGTTTCAAAAAAAAAATATTCTTGAATTAAACCAACCTAATCTGTTCAAAATTATTTTGTTCTTAGATCAAGAGTATTTCTCTTAATTCAAGATAGTTTTTTGTCAGTGTATTTAAAATTTAAATATAGAGACAAAATTTTAATATTGAATGAAAGATTTTCCATTTATTTTTAAAATAATTTAAATGCAGTTTTCATACTTACTATTTCAATAACTAAAAATTTAATTAATTTAGTTTTAGAGAATACAGCATCAATTCAGAAAACCGAAACACGTGGGTATAAAGTTCATACATTATAAAATAAAAATCCCTGCTCTAGCATCAGATTTATAAATTTAGGCACCTGGATCCCCTACTTGAGATGCAACCAATCGCACCGAATTATTTCATGAACTTTTGGTCGTGATACAATGGTAGCAGTATAAACGAATACCAACGAATGTGTCTCACATTTAACTCTCTGAATAATACAAGTTGTCGTGACGAATGACTCTATTTATACCATATCCATACAAAACGTCTTTTAAGAGTTTTAGATACTCCAACATAATGGCGAAGCTTTTTTTTCTGGTGATATAATATTGTCACATAGGACAGTATGCTTTCGAAAAAGTTATTATTAAGGGAAAAGTCGGTCTCTGCTCTCATAAATATTATTGGTCACCATCATTGGTTGACTTAAAAACCTTTCCTCGTGATCGCAGGTAACAGACCTATCCCTATGTCCCTACCTATCCTTTCGGTAGCCTGTATCACGCATATATACACGTGCGCGTCATATACAGTCAATTTTTTTATTTATTATTATTATTATTTTTTTCAATAGATTATATAATACTTGACGTTATTAAGGTCAGCCACCTGCCGCTCGATGGAGCTCACTACAGGGATGAACACTATTATATTCTCAGGTACTGGTACGTACATGAACTCAAGGAAAAGCGGCCGGTACATGAGGGGTGGCGGTGATGAACAAAGAGAAATAAAAGATGTGAAACGAGGACTTGATATAGCCAAAGAAAAGGATGAGACTTTGGTATAAAAGTATACAGAAGATCGGTGGGAAAGTCCCGGGAAGAAAAGACGAGGAAGAAAGTTAAAAGTGGTTGAGCTCAAGTAGAAAGGAAAAAGGGCGAAAGAAAGGAAAAAGGAGCATCAGAGGGATCTGGAGGGTGAGGCCGCGAGGCATTGCCGGCAAGAATAAAGGAAAAGCGAGAAAAATGTGTCTAACGTGGCAAAAGCAATTCTTCAGCCGGAGTTACCGCCTTAACGCCCGAAGAAGAGACCCGATTGGTTCTCGAGGAGAGCTCGCGGGTAAGATGGCCGCCATTTCCCTCCAACCACCCGGGGGAAACCCCCCGCCGCACCCCGTGCGTGTACTCTTCATGTCCGTGTACACGGGGGTGGAAGTGTGTGGGTGAAAGGAGTCCACGAGATCCTACGAGGGGTACGAGACGAGGGAATCCCTAGGACTCTTATTCTTATTAACTGTTTAATCTTTCGTTGAGATGTACGAGCGCATTACCACGACTTGTTTATTTTCAACCTTTTCTACTGCTTTTTACCTTTTTTTCTCCTTTTTTTCCTTTTTTCACGTTTTACTTTTTCTTCAAGCTCTCAAATCCTCGTACGGTGCCTTTGTTATCCGGGACTGAAGCGACACCGATGAGCTCTGCAGATTACTCTCGAAATCAAATCTCGTTCAGCGTTTGTTGGGTCGTTTTTTCTTGTTAATGCAAGAAACAAGAAATAATGGAGAGTATTCATTTACATGGTAATATTACCTTGTCGTTAGTTATGCTTACAACTTGAATTTTATTATTAGAACAGATATTTTTTTACACTGATAAAAAACTGTCTTGATTCAAGAATTTCTTGTCTTGAATCTTGATTTCTTCGCTTAACAATAAAATACTATATTATCTTTTAATATCGATACATCAAATTTTACACTTAAAATTAATTTTCGAAAATTAAAAATAATTTCATTTTCTCTGATGAATTTTATATTCTTGGATCAAAAAAAAAATTATTAATTAAAAATAATAAAAAAATAAAATTATTTCTTTAATTAATTATGGAAACCTTTTAAGACTTTATTCTTGATGATACAAAAAAATAATAAAAAATCCGAGAAAGATTTTGGTATTTTTGTTATAAGGCGGTGATTTCTTGTACCATAATGTTACGGTGTATCATAACCCATAGAAAAGAAATCATTGGACAAAATGTATATGTATATTGTCTAAAAACAGTAAACTGTTTGATAGAATTCGTATATTTCTGAAATAAAGAATTTTTTACTATAATTATCCATAAATTTCATATTTTGGTTAATGAGTAAATTTATTTAATTAAAAGAATTGAACATCTTAAAACAAAAGTGAATTTTTAAAGGAAATAATCTGCCTGAATTTAAACTACTTATTTTAATAAAAACACAATTTTAAGTAGCAGTAAAGTAAAGATTGAATTTACTACTTTAAAGGATAAAGCGGACAGAGAATTATACCACTCAATTATTTGATAATGTCACCGACACCGTGCTGAGGGGATCTCGTTAAAACTTTAGAGCGAATTCCCGCTATAATCTCCCTGATGTTTATGCTGGTTTCGTAAATCTTTGTCTTCGGGGGATGGGCTTGAGGTGAAGCTCGTCGTGGGTAAAGACAAAGAGTAAAGGATAAATAAATCCACGAAATTACAGGGAGCAATTCTGTCGTATGTAATTATTTTTATGTCTTTTATTATCTCTAAGAGATTAAGTTTTTGTTCAAAAAATAAAATTGTTACAGTACCTTTAGTACAATTGATTGCTAATTACTTGTATAGATTATATATGTTGTGGCGTATAAAGAGATAAGTTTGTAAATTAAATCAAAGTGTAAGTTTTTTACCGAAAAAGAATTCATATTATTTATGTTGGTTGGAAGAGGTCGTTAAGATCGTTGTCTTCAAAGTCATGTAGAAGAAAAGAGTTCTCTTTTGTCCAGCTGGGATATTTTCAAAAAGAATAAACTGACATACAGTTTATTTGAAAAGAACACACGAGATAAAGCTGGATTGTTTGTTGGACGATGTTTAAAACTCCAAAACGAATAAAAAAATAAATTTCTCAAGGTGTTATCCGAGCAGTTGTTACAGAGAAAAATTTTTCACAAAATGTGAGGCTGAATTCAAAGATTGAAAGATTAAAACGTTGTAAATAAAAATCAGCTTTGTCGACTATTTTTGCATGATTAAACATTTATACCTAGTGGACCCAATAAATTGACATTAAATAAAAAAAATAAATCCTCGGAGATATATAAATTTATAAATGTAATGGTTTCATCGAAAGGAAAATGTATTCAACAGAACGTAAATATTAGCATTAATGGTAAAGAAGCAGTGACATTTGAAATTGAGATACTTTAACGAATAAAAAGCGATGGAAATAAATAACTAAACTGGTACTGGTCCTGGTTATACTCTCGAAAGCGGTGATGAACGATGTTATATGTTATATGAAAACCCGGTTATCTGTTTACCACAACTTGAGCTCAGAACAGAGAAGGAGGAGCCATTTCAAGACATAGAAACGACTATAACGACGACGACGATCTTGAAGTGATGTACGAGCACGAAGACCACCCCTGGAGATCGAGGCAAACGCTCCAGCCGGTTTCACACAAAAATCATATTTATCGCCTCGCCTACCTGCCGCGAATCTGTGTTCCCGCTTATCTTTTTTTTTTCTTTACTTTTTTACTTTTTTATCCCCGCCCCATCCCGTCCCCGGAGTGTCTCCTGCACGAGTAGAGGACAACCGGAATTTTTTTCTTTAAACTTTAGCTAACGAATGATTGCACCATGTCAAATTTATATTCTTGACGCAGAGACCAAACTTGCTTTGGAATTACTGTGGCGAGATTAAATAGTTAGTAATACTTGTATGGATGTATGGATGTATGAATACACAATGTAACATTTTAAAAGTATAAAGAATAAAGAAGAACCCTACGTGGGAATTTCAGTGTATTTATGAGAAGGGTGGCGAAACAGTGACATCTTAATTATCTTTATTCCTCTTCAGAGTCTCTCTTCAGTCTGAAAGGATTCTTGTATACTCTACAGTAGATATTATTATTTATCATTATAATTATTATCATTATATACTGTTGATATTAGTAACTGTAACTGCTTGTTATGATCTACTATTTTCTAGATATCTTACCCATTTCATTCGCTATGGGATATATGTGTGGTTACTCGGTGTTGTCGTTTGCCATCATCAATATATTAGCAATTGTGGAGGGAACTTTATGTGTGTTGGGGAAACTCATGGCACGGTGTAATTTATTAGCTTTGTAATAGGTTTTTATTCATCAGTTTAAGAGGGTATGGAGAGATTAGAACAGAGAATTAGATAATTAATTTTCAATATGTTTAATTCTAAAATTTACAAAGGTCACTGATGTCACTGTAATAAACTGTGTCTCGTAACTTTTTTATCCTCATTTTTTCTGAAATCGAAGGAGGGTTGCGGCTATTTGTCTTTACAGGGGTTGACTTTATGATATTGTAGCAGACTCGGAAATAACTCAAATTCTTTTTCATTTCGTAAAAAAGATATCCCACGAACAGCATTAATTATTGGTTTTTGGTTTATTAAGAACTTTACTCTTATTTATTGCCCCTGAATACTTTTTTGAATTTCGTATCCTACACTGTTAACAACCTATTAATTAAATTAAAAATCCGCTAGACATATTCTCAGAAAAAAAAATTCTTTTTCTGTATCTTATTTTTTTACTCGAAAACCTGTTAAGAAAGATCTTAAATTGTTAATACATTTAGATTTTAATGGCATCTATTAATCTTTGAAATATCATTAAGACATATTTTTATCGTCTTAATTATGACCTTTAGGTTTTTTTCATTAATATATTAAATAAAGAATAATTTAGTTATTTTTTATGAAATCAAGGAATCTCGATAGTCATAAATTCATTATTCATCATTCATTATAGTACAGACTCTGTAAAGCGTTTTGTATACTAATTAAGATGTAACGATGCTAGCAATGAATACTGGATACAAGCGGTGCTTCTATCTTTGAACAATTTTGTTAAATACGTGCAACAATTTTTAAAATAAAATTTATGAAAGAATTCTTCATAGAACCTATACATTTTTTATACGTAAAAGAATACTTGATAAACTCCTATTGTATTCATATCTACAGTATCAAAAATCGGTAGTAAATTCAAGGTGAATTGTCATTCCCATCAGAGTATCAAAAAAAAAAAAAATATACTACAATATTGAAGCAATTTTTTTCATTAATTTATTTGTTATGTCAAACTTAACAAATTATATTATTTTCAAAATCTTCAAAGACGCTTTTTATAATTTTTAAATAAATAAAGATAATTTTTTTAATTTTATTCAATAGAAAAAAATTAAGAATTCACTCCCCGGAGATTTTTTTATTGATAAAATAAATAAAATCCCGTTTGGAGTGAATTTTACCCTGGAGAAATTTAATCAATTAAAAATCATCGACTCTGCATTCACTTTACAATAATAAGTTCTCCATAAGCTTAATAATTGAATTATATCATCAAAAGTGTATTTTTAATAATTTTTTTTATTTTCACCCTGTAATATTTTTTAGTAACTAAAAAATTACTTCCTGTGCTATTCCAGCTACGTACAATTTATTAAAATCTTTATTTCTTCTCCGAGAATGAAGAGTAATACGATTTCTATAACCATTGTTTTGAATTATTAATCGTTTATAATCATTTATCATTCATTATTTCATTTCTAATTAGTATCACTTTTTTATTATTTCGTACCATTTTACATTATGTAAGTACCTATTTACTTATATTATTACACAGAAAAAACAATTAACTTGATTCAATAGAAAAATTCTTGAACCAAGAATATAATTTTGAAAAAAAAAACGGAAAAATTTTTAATATGCCGCTATTTTTTTTTCTTAAATCCAAATTTTCAAAATCTCCTACGTGCAACGATAACCACATGCATGCAGATTACAACGCGGCTTCGTTTTCTTGTTTTAGATAATCCGTTTTTGAGTCAGAGATCGCACTGAGGGGAGTGGGGGGGGGATTTTTTGGTGCTCCACAAAAATGCTAATAACTTTGTAACAACATGCTATTTTTTGATAAAAATTTAGGAAAATTATCTTTAATGTATACTTTATAAATCAAAAATTACCCGATCCCCAAATTCCTTTGTTATCGCAGTCAAAAAAATTCCTGAAAATCACCTATTTTCTCGATCGTCTCAGTGGCTATCCCCCTTAATAAATGAAAAATAAAGATGTAGCCTTTTTAGACTCATGAAAATATTTACTAAATAGTTCTACGATGATCGACAGGAAGCAAAAGGTGGTCCGAAATTTTCTTCGTACAATATGTTACGCTAAATAATTAAGTACTAATTAAATATTCATTTTAACATTATCGGACTATTCTTGGTACCATTAATCATCTTTTTTTTTTTATGATACTGATCGTTCGGGACATTTTTCTAGTAATAATGTTACATTCGAATATGGTTTAAGTATGAAAGTAGATTCAATCGAGTTTTTTTTTTTTCAAAACCTTAATTGTTAATCTTCGTAAATTGAGCAAACCCTTTTTTCCTTGTTAAGAATTCTTTTTACTAATTTTCGTACTTTTTGACCAATTTTCATACATTGAAACTGAAAAAAATAATGCATATCACTAAAGCTTTGAGTTTTTGTGCAATAAATACTTTCGACGTTAATATAAATTATAGTTGATTATGTCTGTGTCTCAAAATAATTATCTTAATTGGAGTATTTATTTATTATTTTTTTTTTTTTCAGTTTAAGCAGATTAATTAAAAATAAGAAAAAATAAATTGTACACAGATAGAAAACATTCTATACTCGAGGGTAAATTTTTCGTCTTAAAAAAAACTAAAAGTATTTTGAATGAAATCAAAATTTCTAAACGAAGTTGAATTTTCTTGAGCCAAGAAAATTTCATCTTGCTCCAAAATAACTTTGATCTTTCTAAAAATTTTTTGGGAGTAAAAAATTATTTTTTCTGTCTATAAATTCAAATAAAAGTTTTCGCTGCCAAAATTCGTATTTCTAAACTTGAAATATTTTCTAAATAATTATAAAGTGTTATCTTCAAAAGTATTAAATTGAAAAAAAAAAAAAAATTTCAATTTGCTTAAGGATGATAAGTATGAATTATAATCTAAGAAAATTAATATTTTAGCTGGGTAGTTAAGTGTAAAGCATGCAAAATGAAAGCTAAGAAGATAATAAATGTGGGTAATTACAAAAGACCGTTAAGTGTGCACGGGACTGCAGACTGACGCGTGGGCGTAATGAATTGAGGAAAATCAGAAATTGCTTCAAATAGCATCGTAAAAATAAAGTTTATTCAAAAAAGAGGGTCCTACGATCTGTAAGGCGAGAAAAAAAGAGGAAAGATGGGGTGACCTCGAGGAGAATGTGTAGCACGGAAATTGCCGAGAAACGCGTATCAAAATCGCTGGATTTAGTAGAAAGATAAGCCAAGGGGATGGAAGAGACGTGGGAACGGTTTCAAGCGCTTGCGGAGAGAAAAGAAAAACTCTCCTATACTTTCGTGTGCTTCCACGTTCGCATTACCGTCGCCTAGCTCTCTGTAGTCGTTATCCAAAGCCAAGTAAACTTCAGTCCTTTGCCACCCCCTAACACCCGCATCATTTAAGTTGCCATCTAAAATCTCTTTTTTCTTGTTATTTCCCTACATTTTATTTGCATCTTCACCATAAGAAAACACTTCTCTTTATCATGAAAAAACAATCAATACATTCTTTCATACGACGAATGCGAAATTTTTGGCAATATCAACGATTTTTCCATTCCTTGCACCGAAACAAAAGAATTATCGTCTTCTCACATTTCTTTGGACTGATTCAAACAATACAATCAAATTCTTCGACAAAAAACAATTTTGTTGAAATGGAAAAACAGTTGTTTTCTTTCACGAATAAAGTACATATTACATCAACCAATGTCATGATTTATTTTGGTCAAAAATCAATAAAACAATTAACTAGACTCAAGAGTAAAAATCTTGATCCAAAAAAAAAAATTTTAAAATATTTATTTGTCTTGAATTATGCAAGCGAAAAAGTTCTGGTTTTAAATTCTTCTCTTTGATTCAAGAAAATAAAATTTTTTATTTAAAATAATATTGCAACCTGCAGTCACTATGCGACTGACGAGATTCACGGATTTGAAATAAGAGAACTTTGGTTTAATGATTACTTGATATTCATAATCACACGATACATTGTTTGGGAACTTTTGAAATAAATTTTAAGAATAATAGTGCTATTACAGGATTAATTACAATAAACAATTTAATGGAAAGTGTGACGGAACAAATTAATAAAACTAACAAACTATTCGAAACTGCTCCAAAAACAACATAAAAAATTGACTATCACTGAAAAATATATAAAACTGTGAAAAGGCTCAACTAATTATCAAGACCTTTCTAATGATACCAAATTCGACTACAAAAAATTTCGGAAACGGTTGACCCTAAAGGTCATCCATGCAACTTCCTGCTTATTTCATATCTAAGTGCTTAAAATTAGATTTTTATGACATTTTTGAGCTTTTCGAACACACA